>CAOLHI010003958.1:0-143404 GCA_948474755.1 Ctenosaura bakeri | reverse complement strand
GTGGATTCAATGTAGACTCCAAAAGTTTACTGAAATGTTTGTTACGCGTTTTTAGAAAACCTGAGCAATATTATATGTCATCCATTCTTCAGCAGTTAGGGGAACACTTTTCCTATGTGTTTCATCTTCCTTTCCCCTTTTCAGTTTTAAAAATCTAATCTATTAAGCTAAAGCCATCCTGAGTCCAATTATGAGTAAAATAATAATAAAGTTATCAGATTTCCAATTTACCTCTTTTGGAATGAATGGACAAATGACTGGCCAGAGACATTAAAAACAATAAAAAGGGTTTTTTTAAATATGTCCGCAGCAAAAGGAAAAAGAAGGAGATAGTAGGGTCGCTACGCAGAGAAGATGGCGAATTACTCACAGGGGGGAGAGAAAAGGCAGAGCTACTTAACACCTTCTTTGCCTCTGTATTTTCCCAGAAGGATACAAGCACTCAACCTGGCGGTTGGGGAGCAGGAGAGGAAGCAGAGGAAATGAGGCACATAATAAGTAGAGAGGTGGTACAGGAATACCTGGCCGCATTGGATGAATTCAAGTCTCCAGGGCCAGATGAATTGCATCCTAGGATATTAAAAGAGCTGCTTGCTATAATTTTTGAGAAATCTTGGAGGACAGGAGAAGTTCCAGCAGATTGGAAGAGAGCAAATGTTATCCCCATCTTCAAGAAGAGAAAAAAAGAGGACCCAAATAATTATCGCCCAGTCAGCCTGACATCAGTACCCGGAAAGATCCTGGAGCAGATCATTAAGCAGTCAGTTTCTAATCATTTAGAAAGCAATGCGGTAATCATGAGAAGTCAACATGGATTTCTCAAAAATAAGTCATGCCAGACTAATCTTATCTCTTTTTATGATAGAGTTACTAGCTTGATAGATGAAGGGAATGCTGTGGATGTAGCATATCTCGATTTCAGTAAGGCCTTTGACAAAGTTCCCCATGACATTCTTGCAACGAAGCTAGTAAAATGTGGACTGGACAGGGCTACTGTTAGTTGGATTTGTAATTGGTTGACCGACCGAACCCAAAGGGTGATCACGAATGGCTGCTTTTCATCCTGGAGAGAAGTGACTAGTGGGGTGCCACAGGGTTCTGTCCTAGGCCCAGTGCTGTTCAATATTTTTATCAATGAAGGAATAGAGGGCATGCTCATCAAATTTGCAGATGGCACCAAATTGGGAGGGCTTGCTAATACGCCAGAGGACAAGATCAAAATTCAAAATGACCTGGATAGATTGGAGAGCTGGGCCAGGGCGAACAAAATGAAATTCAACAGAGAGAAATGTAAGGTCCTACACTTAGGCAGAAATAATGGAATACAGAAATATAGGATGGGGGACACGTGGCTGGATAGCAGTACGTGTGAAAGGGATCTAGGAGTCTTCATAGACCACAAGTTGAACATGAGTCAGCAGTGTGATGCGGCAGCCAAGAAAGCCAATGCAATTCTCGGCTGCATCAATAGGAGTATGGTGTCTAGATCGAGGGAGGTCCTGGTACCACTCTACTCTGCTTTGGTTAGACCCCATCTTGAATACTGTGTCCAGTTCTGGGCACCCCAATTCAAGAAGGATATTGACAAGCTGGAGCCAGTCCAGAGGAGGGCGACCAAAATGGTGAGAGGCCTGGAAGCCATGCCCTATGAGGATAGACTTAGAGAGCTGGGTATGTTTAGTCTACAGAAGAGGAGGTTAAGAGGGGACATGATAGCCATGTTTAAATATTTGAAGGGATGCCACGTAGAGGAAGGAGGGGACTTGTTTTCTGCTGCTCCAGAGACCAGGACAAGGAGCAATGGATTCAAACTGCAGGAAAGGAGATTCCACCTGAACCTCAGGAAGAACTTCCTGACAGTCAGGGCTGTCCGGCAGTGGAATTTGCTGCCTCGGAGTGTAGTGGAGTCTCCCTCCTTGGAGGTTTTTAAGCAGAGGCTTGACGGCCATCTGTCGGGATTGATTTGAGGGTGTTCCTGCATGGCAGGGGGTTGGACTGGATGGCCTGTGTGGTCTCTTCCAACTCTGAATTTCTATGATTCTATGATTCCATGATACTACCAAGTGTATACACTCATGGGATACATTCTATCCCGAGAAACTTTTCAAAATATGAAAATATGAATGCAATCTGACAATAACTAAATAGAAATTTGCAAATATTCAGCTAATTTTGAAAGAGCACATTAACACTTTCTAAACTGGATTTGTTAAGTATGATTGTTAAGTATGATTACGAAGAAAGAAAGCAAAAAGATGCAAAAGGGGAAAACAAAAGAATAAGTGCTAGTCATATACATTAATATGAGCTAAACATATTTCCAAAAATATGTTTTCTTGAAATAGATATCTAGTGCCCTTTCCACAAGTTACCTTTTCTTGAAGCCATTGTGTTGAAAGCCTCTCCCGGGAGGGAACTGCTTCTGCTGTGCTCCCCTCTGCACCAGCTGCCTGCTGGGCAGGAGGAAGCACGAAGGCTCCACTCCTCCCTTCCGCAATGCAGCCTGGCAGTTTCACAGGCTGCGCTGGGGGAAGAAGCACAGCGATTGCACTTCCTGCCATTCTGCACAACAGGTAAGTGTGGGAGGGAGGTGGGAGGACTCCGCAATCACATGTCATTGTCAGGAGAAACCTGACAATGAAGGAGTGGCCACGGGTTTGCCATGGAATCGCGACAACATCATGCAGAACTGTCATCGTGAGCCCATGGCAATACTGTGGCCATTGAGGGCTGGAGGTGGTGTACCAAAAGGGCCTATAAAATGCATAGGTAAAGCAGGAAGGTCATCTCACCATTGAACAATGGATGGTGAATGTTTATCTTTCCATCCTTGGAGTGTAAGTCTTTTTGCAGTAGGAAAAATGCACAGAATCCAACAATGTTGACCTGTAGTTAAATTCGATGCCACAGGAATGTAATTTAAAAGAAAATATAGACCAACAAAGATTCTCCTAATACAAGATTAATGAACTGTAACACATCCAACTTAAAAGGGGGGTGGTCGCTGAACAAATCTACATCACATACCACAAGGAAGCATTATCCATATTACATTGCCAACATTAAATTGGAGCGGACAGTTTCATTCTAGAAAGACATAATGGTGTCCAATAGATCAGAAACATGCATTTTTGTTGGACCACAGTTGTAGATCCCAACATCTTTGAGACATTAAAGCTAAGGCAGTTTTCCATGTGCTAATTCGTATAGGAGAGTCTAAGGGATTTTCCGCATTACACTGTTACAGTGCTATTATTCCACTTTCAACATCCTGTGGAATTCTGGGGTTTGTAGTTTACTGAGGCCAAAGAGCTCTCTGGCTGAGAATTCTAAATGCCCCTCCCTAAACTGCAAACACCAGGATTCTACAGGATGTTGAAAGTGGAATAACAGCACTATAACAATAGAGGGTGCAAAGGCCTTAATTCTTTGTTCCATTTACTCCTAATTTCATTATCACAAAATTTCCAACAAACATTTAAAAACTAGATGTACTTGTTTCAAGTTCTTTGAGAATATGATTAATGTTCCCAATAAATCAGGGATGGCTGAGGCACACAGAGCTGATGGTCCATATATAGACACTAAAAGATGCTGTAGCTACCTATTTCCACAGTGCACTTCCAGGTAACTGACAAATAGACTGCAATATTGTGAAGGGCAAAGATTCTTGGTCTGGACCAAACAATTTATGTAAATTAATCCAGGTATAACTCACTGAAAGGTCTGAGAACCAAGCTTCTGTTTAGAAAGGCTTTAGGTCACACATGACTACCCATCAAGCAGGAAATTAACTCTTTAGGCTGCTAACAAATTTCTGCTGGAACTAAAACATGCATATTTATATTAATTACAATCTTTACAGAAGAAAGGGTGAGGGAGAGAGAAAGAAAGAGTAAAGAAGTGGCCTCAGGGGATTTGCAAAGCCAGTTCCCAATTCAGTAGAGTATAGGTTAACCCTTTGTTTTCAAGTTTACAATGATTCAGCTTGAGACTTTCAACAGAAACCTCAAGAGAACTGTCTCATTTGGATTGCTACAGTGAGATACCATATGATGGGGGGGGGAAGGCAAAGCAGACATTTTGCAAGAAGTCTTCAGATTTTCTCTAGAGAGTTCAACATGATTTTATTTACTTATGCAGGCCTCAGCTGACCAGGTTGTTTCGTTTCACATGATCCATTTCATATTTTATATTGTTAGTTGTTAATAAAAAGTGGCCTGAAGCATGTTAAATTGTTCTTCTTTTTTGTGATGCCTATCCCTATTCTTTCTCTGTTATTTCTGCCTCCTGTACCAAATTTTCTGTTAAAGAAGTAATGTCCAAGAACACATCTATTTCATTAACTGCGGTATACCTGTATCTCACAATCAATCCATTTCTTCCATTATGAAGACAATGGCAAACTTCCTCTGTAGAAATCTTGCCAAGAAAACCCCACAATAGGGCCAACCATAAGTCGGACTTGATTTGAAGGCACATAACAATAACAGAACTTTTTTTTAAAAAAAAAAAAAGTCCATGCCTACACCTGCAGTATAAATGGGGCCATCCAGTTAGCACATGGTCAGCCCGGAGACAAAGCAGATTAACAACCAATTCTGAAAGAAAGGTGAAGTATGAGTCTCCTGCAAGTAGGATGTGTTCAAGTCTAACTTTACCCATTACGACACAGAAAATATAGCAGATGTGTATGATTGACTCACAATACTACATCCCCCCACCTCCTCTGCAAAATATGAACTAGCTCTAAAAAATTCCAGATTAAGGACATATGCCACAGTATTCAGAACAAATGCCTCACTGAGTTTTGCATTTACAGTAAAGATTAAATGCCAGAAACAAACAACAAAAATCTTTAAAGCTTGCGTATAGAAAAGGCTCTCCTTTCGTGGGGCTGGGGAAGATGATAGAAATTCATTTACATGGTTTAAGTTATTTAATGCAAGAATGATGCTTTCTTATATGCTTGTACAACTCAAAGCAAAATGTCTTTTAAATCTGATATGATGCACATAATGGGTGTATCTAGAGGTAATGAGTTTTCCAAATACAAATCTGAAGAAAAGGCTTTAGCCGATGAGTCATTATTTTAAATAGTGGAATATATATATATATATATATATATATATATATGCCTGCTTTTTCCTGAAATAAGTCAGCTGCTGTGTGTGCAATAAGCAAATCCAGAGTTGGATGTAGGATGAGGAGCGCTAGATTAATGTTCCTTTGATTCACCACAGTACAAAGAGAACTGATCTGAAAACCAAGTAATATAAGTGTCATTCAAGTGCTTCTGAACTTAAATAACGGCCTTTCTCCTTACTTACTTCATGAATCAACAGTTTTCATTCATTGTAATTAAGCCAGTATCCCAGTTCCTTACTAATTATTGGTTATTGGTTGCAGCCAACAATTCTAATTAGTCAATTGATGGTAATAAATAATGTATTCTCTAGCAGACAAAGATAAAAAGAGGGTTCATGTGGTCCAGCAAGGAGCATGTTTAGTTTGGCCTGAGCTCAAAATCATACTCAGCAACTTGCATCGGAAATGCATATTCGCTGAGCCTCAGGTCTTCATCTGTATATTTGGGCTAATCTTGTGACCAGAGCAGTTTGAGGGCAAATATAATAAATGTTACACAATACTTCTGCCTATGAAGAGGTATGTATAAATAACAAAAATATAGAATGGAGAAAAGGAAGGGGAGAAAAAGGGAATGTGGCAGCACATGCTTTGAGCATTGCTGAGCCTCAATACACCACTGCACTTACAATAGGATACATAAGATGGATGACATTACAGGGACAAGACCCTGCCACAAACTCAGATGCCAACTCTGTTCCCACTTCTCCTTTGGGAGCAATATTACAGGGTTTAATAACATCACCCATAACATCAGAGGTGCATTTACTTGCTCTTCCTCCAGTGCAATATATGCCATCCTATGCCAGCAATGCCCTTCTACAATCTATATTGGACAAAGAGGAAAGTCTCTACACAAGAGCAAAAATGGACACAAGTCTGACATTAGAAATGCCAATACCCCAAAACCTAAACATTTTAACTTTCCTGGATATAGAATGAAGGGTTTCCAAGTCACAGTCCTTGAACAAGGAAATTACAAAAGAAGACTAGAAAGTGAAACAGCTGAATTGCATCATATTTGCAAATGCTAATCCATTAGCAGAGGTATGAACAAGCAAAATGGCTTCATGGCACACTACAAATATTAATACAAGCGTTCTCACTAGTGCACATATAACAAAAGGAATCTTCTCAGAAACAGTTTTGAACACAGGGAAACTGACTTTTAGTGAGCATATTTATTGCTTTCACATATCAGCACTACCTGAGCACTGCAAAGATCTGGAAGACCTGTATGACCTCACTCAGCCCTTTGAAAATTTAGGTCAAGGGACATGATTTGCATTTTTCTCGATCCTATTGCATTTTATCCCACTCCCACAACCATATGAATATGATTTATACCCAAGGTTTTAATATCACTCAGCACTGCATTTGAAGAAGTAGGTTTATATCCATGAAAATTCATGTTAAAATAAAAACCAGTTAGTGTGAAAGATGCTGCCACATTCCCCTTTTTTTCCCCCTTTCCCCTCCCTTCCTCTTTTTTATGCTGCAAGAACATGACTACTTCTTTGAAAACTACTAACAAAAGTATGTTATTTAAAAATGGAATTGCAAGATTTATTGTTGGCCTTTCCTTGACCTTTCCCACAGTCCCAAATTGGCCATCATAACACTGAAACACCAGTTGCATCCTGCTAAGCATTGGTCAATAGTGGTAGAGAGGATCGAAACTTTGATCATCATATGAATTCCCCAGTAGTCACTATAATTCTTTTAAAATAATTATATTGAACAAATATAGTATTATGAATACAGTATGTGATTCACACCATGGTGACCCAGGGCACTTCTACACTAAACTGTTATAGCGCTATTATTCCACTTTCAATATCCTATGTAATCCTGGGGTTTTGCAGTTTAGGGAGGGGCCACATGGCTGCAAACCCCAGGATTCCATAGGATATTAAAAGTGGAATAATAGCACTAAAACAATCTAGTGCGGAAAGGGCCCCAGTTTTATTTTATCTATTCAAAGTTACTCAAAGTATGACAAAGCTGATGGGGTGGCATAAAGCCAAAACCTTCGTATAGAACAGAGCTTTCCAAAGTTTTCATGTTGGTGACACACTTTTTCAACATGGATCATTTCATGACACAGTAATTCAGTTTTACGAGCAAATCAGAGGTACTCAGAGGTGTATTCAGTGTGAGGAAAGATCTCCTGATCCTGGCCTGCTGCCATCGCCTTCACCAGTAAAGGCTCCAGCGAGAGCAACTGCAGCAGGAAAAGCAGTCCCCTTCCACCCAGTCTGTGCCCACTGCTGTCACTCCTGCCAGGGAAAGGCCCCAGTGACAGCAACAGCAGTGGAGTAGGCTCAGGCGGGGGGTCTTTCTCAGCCAGGGAAGCAACACACTAACACACTACAGGCAACACACTAATGTGTCGCGACATACCATTTGGAAAGCCCTGATATAAAATATAAAGATCTCACTATTCAGGCATCAGAGCAGAACATCAGCTAGCAATTCCAACATAAGATATTAGCAAGGCAGATAAAACCATTAACTAGTATCCTGGAGAACTATACAAGTCTTTGACTAGTGTTAGAATGACATCCCAGCTGGGATTAGTCAAGCCTTCTTAAAAGGGACATCTGATAACTGAGGTACAATTCAAAATACCTCCCCCTTCCTCTGTGGGGGTCATTTGTCTAATAGCAAACAATGCTGAAATCCTAAGGAAAGCCTCAGATAATGGTAAGGCCAGGTGGTATCACCCAAGACCCAAGCTATATAGGGTTTTGTGGATAGGCAACAAACTAGGAAAGCAAGCATGGTGCATTGGTTTGAGACTTGACCTAGGACTCTGGGAGGCCAGGATTTAAATCTCCACTTAGCCATGGAACTCACTGGAAGACAAGTCACAGTCTCTCAGCCTTAGAGGAAAGCAATGGCAAAGCTCTACTGAATAAATCTTTCCAAGAAAACCCTATGATAGGATGGACAGCACCATAAGTCAAAGTTACCTTAAGGAACACAACAACCACTACCAAGCTAGAGAACTAACTCTTGGCTATCAGCCCAGATCAGCCTTATACAATCTTGTGTCTTCCAGATGCATTAAACTACAACTCCCAACATCTACAGGCAGCATAGCTCTTGGTGTCTGGAGTTTATAGGGATTATCATCCAATTCATCTGGAAGGTACCAAGCTGGGACAATACTGCTTTAGTGACAATCTGCCTGGCACCCAAGTATCGAATGTAACTTTGATTATGTAAACTAGCTGGAAGAGACTAGTTCCCCTTTTTCATTTGTAATCTGCCCAATATTGTCCCCTTGTATATTAAGTAGAAATCTGAAGTGTCTGGTGAACATCTTGGGTTCATTGCTATAAAGAACCAATGAAGCCATTTTGACAGCCAGTTTCTAAATATTTCTTTCCTGGGACATCAAATTGGATTAGCAGACATATATACTTCAATATTTTGGCCTTTTTACAGATAAGCAAAGTGTGAAAGATGTGAACATTTTCCTGCCTTTGCTGTGAGTAAGAAGCCACCTCCATCTGGGCACCTAAGTCAGAAATTCTATCAACGGAAGAGGAAATACACATTTAGTTCACTATCCTAGAATAAGATAACAGATAAAACAAGATCCTTAATACAAGGCTGCAGAAAAGATCCCAATAACAGTATGTAACATGCCTAAAATGTTTTGAAATCCCATTTCAAACAAAAGACTATTTCTTCCTAATATTTATCAGTTGCACTATTGTTTGAAGGCACTTGAAATGATATACATTTTTTGAAAGCCCATAATCCAAAGTATGGGCTTTTTAAAATAATGAATGTCATCTCAGGTGCCTTAAGAGAATGCATTCAACAAGCACATTTTTAAAACTGAGAATATATAATCAAAACAGCCACAGCAATAATCTGTTAGAGCAGCACTGATGATTGTGATATCAGCAGTAAATAACTTTCTCTGGTATTGTTAACTTACTGTCTTCTGGGGACAAAATGGGACTTGATTGTATCAAGATATGATATGATCTCACTTCCACCATCTTTACTGTATGAAAGCAAAATACAATCCTCCCCCAACATTTGTGGATTTGACCTTTGCAAATTTGATTATTCCCAAGTGCACGTGCCTTCTCTCCCCCATTCTCCTCCTCTCATTCCCATGCATTTTGCCCCAGTGCAGAGAATAGAAGGAAATGGGGGGTGGGAGAAACCTTGCGTGAGCCTTCTTTTCCTCTCCCCCAGGATTCCGCCCTTCCCATTCCCATGCAAAATGCAAGGGAAGGAGGGAGGGGAAGCCTCACGTGAACCTTCCCTCCCCCCAGAGCGCCCCATTTCCCATTCTCATGCAAAATGGAAAGGAACGGGGGAAGCCTTGCACAAGCCTTCCTTTCCACATCCTGAGCTTCTCCCTTCCTGTTCCCATGCAAAACAGAAGCGGGGGAGCCTCACGCCAGCCTTCCTTTTCCCCTCTGGAGGTCCCCCTTCCATTCCTATGCATTTTGCCCTGGTGCAAAAAACTCCCCCTATAAATTAGTGGAATTCCCCCTTAACATCACCTCACTCATATCCAAAAAGATTTTCTGAGAACACAGGGAATTACAGGACCAGGGGCTGGATCTAGAAGTGAAAGTTACTTCCACCCTTGTTCAGCCAGTAGAAAAACTTCAGGGGGTAATGAGCCTCCCATGGGTGGAAAGAGGCCTTCTACCTATGGGACGCTTTTGCAGGAACCTCTCTCCATGTCAAGTCTGACTAGAAACGAAAAAAAGAACCCACACAACTAATGCTGGATGGTTTGTCTTTATTAAGGAAACATTCCTATTTCTAAGGCAACTGGCAGAGAGCCTTCCCAGAATTTTTCATCTTTATTGTTTCTTACCGATGCCTGTGATCTATTACTCAATAACCCTATGGGCCTGCAGTCTGAAAGTTCCATTGTTCTGTTCCAAAGCCTCATTGACAAATGAAATCACTTGATATTTGGCAAATGGAATACTCTATAGATATTACCATCAATGAGCATTTTACTTGATGAGAGCAACTTCAGCCTGAGACCTTTACTCAACATAAGTAGTTCTGCTGATTTTAGCGGAACTGCTTTTCTGAATAAGGACTGTTCTGCTGATGGGAAAAGGTTGCAAGCATTAGGTCCGGCTGCGCAGTTCTGAAGAACTAAAATTGACTATTCTTTTTCACAGTCCGTCTTCTAAATACAAATTACTGGCAAATAACCATGTAGAACAGTCTGAAATAGAGAAAATTCTCTAGACCTTACAAGGTGTCAAGTGCAGTTCACAAAGAGGGAGACTAATGTTCTGAAAGACAGCCAAAGATCATTTATGAACAGCTCTCAAAGGGGCAATTTGTGCCTTCATTTTTCTTTTACAAGCCTTGAGGTGCATCGGTAACAAGATTACCAAGAGATAGCAATAGGTACTGGGGTTTCTTTAAGAAGTCTGCATTAAGAACCCAGGGTTTTTTTTAATGTTTTCTGGGGTGTAGAAAATTACCAGTATTTTAGATGTGGTTAATGTCCTTAAGCTCCTAGAGACATCAATCTCACATGAAAGAAAATTTTACCATAAAGTTACCATTTTACCTTCACCAGTGGATTTGTAGCTGCAGCTGAGAAATAAGTCTCCTGTATTTTCTACAACTGTGTACCTCACACATAGGCATGCCAACTTCTAATGATATCTCACCAGTTTTTTTTTTTTATAGATGCAAAGTCTTTTTTATTAAAACTGCACACGCAAAAGACTCGTGCTATAGGCTGAAATCCTAAAACATACCTACTTGGGAGTAAGCCATGCTCAGCACAGAGGGCATACATACTTCTAATTAAAACTCCATAGGATTCTACTGTTAAGCCATAATTCTACTTAATTCTGTGTTGTTTAGGCTACAACCCTATGTACACTTATCTGAGACTGTGCCCACATATCTAGGAATCTCTGTGTGTGAGCATGTGCGCACACACACACTTTCAAGTTGCCTGTCAATTTATGACAACTCCATGAATTTCATACATTTTTCTTTTTAAGGCAAGGAATATTCAGAGGTGGTTTTGCCATTTCCTTTCTTGGAAATATAGCCTATAACACCTGGTATTTTTTGGTGGTCTACCATCCACATATTAGCCAAAGCTGACCCTTGCTTAGCTTCCAAAATCAGATTGGATCTAGTGTTTTTAGAGTATTTTATTTGTACAGGGCAGGGCAAGATATAGAAAAAGGACACAGTTATATTTTAAACAACACAACAGGAATAGGATACTAGTTGTCCTTAAAATGTCCCCCAACTCAAACAACCTGGATGATCCCAGCAACACTACCCTTGGTAGTGAAAATGTTGCTGGTAAATGCCAGGTCAGTTACTGAGAAGATAGACCTGGTTGGATGAGATTGGGAGAATCATCTCTCTCAGATTTATCCATCAGGGTTCTCTATTCAGCAGCAGGCAAGACCTGGGCCCAGGGAGGTGGGTTTGCAGCCATTTATCAAAATTCCATCCCCTTGTACAGGTGCCCTATCCCACAATGTTCTGGGTTCAAGTGTTCCTGAAACTGGGGGAGGGGGCAGGACAGATTAGGGATTCTGTTGATGTACTTACTGCCCACCCCACTGTTCAACACTCTCCCTTCCTGAGCTAGCTGACATGACCTTGGAGTTGTTGCAGGGATCTTCCTAGCTTGTAGGATTGGGAGATTTCAACATCCATGCTGAGATCAACCTGTCAGGAGCAGCCTAGGACTTCATGTCTGCCATGATGACAACCATGGGTCTGTCCCAAGTGGTATGTGGCCCTACTCATGCTGCTGGGCACACTGTGGACCTTATTTTTTGTAGTGGATGGGGTCAATGTGATCTGGGAGTAGAGGAACTATCTATAGTTCCATTGTCACAGACAGATCACCACCTAGTAGAGTTTAGACTCACTGGGACTCAGAGCCTCTGCAGAGGTTGGCCATTCATAAAAATGGTCCATCTCAGGAGGCCTAGGGATCTGGGTGGATGTCTGATCACTCTTGGGGAGTTTCCTGCTGGCTTGATAGACAGACCTGTTGAGGCTTAGCTCTGGAATACACAAATGGCCAGGATGGCGGACATGACTGCTCCTGAGCATCCCGTCATGAAATGGAGCCAAGTCAATTCCCTGATTTTCCAAAGAGGTGGTGTGATTAAACATGTGAAAAGGCAACTAGAGCAATTCTGGCAGAAAACTTGGAACATACCTGATCAAACCCAGGCTAGAGATTATCTGAGAGCCTACTCTGTGGCAATAGCAGCAAAGGCAAATTTCTTCTCTGGCCCTCTTGCATCTGGAGGGAGCTGGCCAGCAGAGCTGTTTTGAATGGTCAGGGATCTTTTACATATAGGCCCAAGAGAGGGAAATGCAGATCATTCTACAGCACACTGTGAACAATTGACCTGGCACTTTGCAGATAAAATCATTCAGACCCACTCTGACTTGGATGCTATGATTGATATAGATCCAGTGGATGTAACTCTGACCTCTGCTTGTCCTGTGATAATGGATACCTTTCAATTTTTACAGTCTGAGGATATGGACTGGATTCTTGGAGATATGAGAACCACCCCATGTGCTCTAGATATTTGCCTTTCCTGGCTTATTAAAAAAGCTGGAGGGGGACTGGATGAGTGGGTAGAGGGAATGGTTAACACTTCTTTAAAACAAGGGAGATTTCCAGCTTGCCTCAACAATCCTGTTATAAAACTATTACTAAAACAGCCATAATTTTGGATAATTATCAGCCAGTCTCTAACATTCCATTTTTGGGCAAGATTCTGGAGCATGTGGTGGACTGCTTGCTCCAGGGGTTGCTGGATGAAACGGATTATCTATATCCATTTCAATCTGATTTAAGGCTTAGCTATGGGACAGAGATTGCTTTGGTCACCTTGGTGGATGACCTATGTTGAGAACAAGACCAGGTGATTGTGTCTTTGTTGGTTCTGCTGAACCTCTCGGTAGGTTTCACTACCATTAACCATGGTATCCTTCTGGGTCACCTTGTGGGGATGGAACTCAGGGGCACTGTTTTACAGAGGCTTCGTTCTTTGCTGGACATCTGAACTCAGAAGGTGGTGCTACAGAACTCCCATTCAACTCCTTGTCCTTTGGCATGTGGGGTCCCTCAGGGCTCAGTTCTTCCCTACACAGCTCATGAAACTGCTGGAAGAGGTTGTCCAGAGTTTGGGGGTCTGGTGCCATCAGTTTCCAGATGACACCCAAGTTTATTACTTCTTCCCCCACAAGCCAAGGAAGCTGTTTTGGTCCTAAACCAGTGTCTGTCATTTAGTTGTGGATTGGATGAGAGGAAACAAATTGAAACTTAATTCAGACAAGACAGAGGTACTCCTGGTCAGTTGAAAGATAGACGAGGGAACAAGGATTCAGCCTGTGTTAGATGAGGTTACACTCCCCTTGAAGACACAGGTTTGCAGCATGGAGGTGCTCCTGGATTCACCTTTGAGCCATGAAGCCCAGAGTTCAGCAATAGCCAGGAGTTTGCACACTTAAGGCTTGTGTGCCAGCTTGGCCCATTCTTTGAGACATCAGATCTGGCTACAGTGACACATTCCTTGGTTACATCTTGGTTAGATTACTGTAATATTCTCTACATGGATCTGCCTTTGAAAAGTGTTCAAAAATGTCAACTGATTCAAAGAGCCGTTGCCAGATTGTTAACCGTGGCTGGCTTCACAGATCAAAAAATTCTCCTGTTATAACAGCTCTACTGGCTACTGGTCCATTTCTGGGCAAAACTGTGGTGATGACCTTTAAATCCCTACACAGCTCAGGTCCAGGTAATTTGAAGGACTGTATTCTCCCTTATGAACCATTCTGTGCTTTGAGATCTGCTGGAGAGACCCTTCTCTCTATCCCACCACCTTCATGGGTGCATCTGGTAAGAATACAGGAGAGGGCCTTCTCCGTGGCTGTTCCCAGGCCCACTTCTCATTTCTCAGAGAAGTCAGATTGGCACCCCCCCTACTTTCTTCCCCCAATGAAGTAAAGACATTTTTATTCCAACAGGGGTTTGATGTTTGATGTTTATCAGGCTGTCTGATAAAGATGCTGGATATTGTTAATTGTGCTGAAGTTGTTGTATTTATGAATTTTCATTATGTATTTTAATGTTGTTTTAGTTCTTCTTGATTAATTGTTTTAACTGTTGTATTCCATGGTTTTTAACTATGTATTTTTAATTGTTGTAAATGGCTTTCAGTCCCAACCTGGGAAAAATGGGATATAGAATAGTAGTAGTACTAGTAGTAGTAGTAGTAGTAGTAGTAGTAATAATAATAATAATAATAATAATAATAATAATAATAATAATAGATTAAACATTAAATTCAAAGGGACTTTCTGTCAGACACGCAGACTTCAGAGGTTGGACAATTCCCAGCATACCTCACCATCAATACGAGCAAGAGCTATTGGAAGTTACAATTCATCACCATATGGAGGACCATACTATTCTGATCTGAAACACTAAATTCTAAGCTGGATTGTAGCACTAGGCTTCATTCATTGTGTCATTGCTGATAGTAATTTATTTATCTGTCAGAATTTTTCAGGCTCATTTTCATGGCTATGCCCTCAAAAGGCGGCTTACATTGTATAAACATGAAACGAACAACAAAAGCCGCAACATTTAATTTAAAAAGATAATAATCACAAAACACCATATGAAACGGAAATTAATTTTAAAGGCAGCTTAATAATAATAGGCATAACATAACAATAAATAGTAATCAATAATAAAATTAAGAGCAGCACAAATAAATAAATATTTCAGCATCAGATATTGGCTCAGCAAATATATTGTAACAAGTGATTTGGAACAAGTAGGCTTTTTTGTGTTGTTTTGTTTGTAGTTCCTTAACCTTCAGCACATTGCTGCTATATTCGAAAAAATATTGTTTAATTGATTACTTAGTACAATCAGGAATATTACTACACAGGTGAAAAAAAATTAAGCCTGTATTAAAATACAATATTTTAAAGGTGAATTTTATGATAACAAAAGGAAAAAACTTACAAAAGAATAAACTAGAAATGTTTCCTTAACCTAATAAATCACATATTCCTAGTTCAGCTGAAGTAGCTGTGTGCTGTTCCAAAGTGTTCAACTCTCTCAACAGATTACCTCACTCCTCCCTCACCAGTTAATTTTATTTAGGTATCAAAAGTAGGATCATAATAATGCTTTGAAATGTACAACCAGTTATTTATTTGTTTTTCCCCAGAAGCATTTCACATTACTCTGAAACCACACTGCTACAAAAATTAAAATCTTCGCCTTTTTCAGTACTTGACAATCTACAAAAGTCTGACATTGGAACTACCCTTTGTTACAAGACATCAGCCCTGTTTTGTCTTCTTCTACTCTTTCTCTACAGCACGAGTCAAACCACTGTTGGTTGAAGGCATAGAAATAATGACCAAGCATGATATATATGTGGGGGGTTTTACCCACTAATAGAGCTTGGGAAAGTTTCTTTTGGGGCTCAGTTCTCAGAATCTACCAGCTACCATGACCACCAACATAAAAGTTGTAGTCCACAAAAGAGAATTTTCCAAGCTTTGCCCCTTACAAAGGGAGTGGGAGAATGCTGCATGGATAGAATATCTTCTCTGACATTTGATTTTTAGCCTCTCTACAGCACTTCCACTAACTATATAGCTTCTGCTGAGTCAAGATAGAGCTACATCACACTAAAGTATTCAGCAAAATTACATTTGTGTACACACACACACAGACACACACATTACTTGTGCAATATATTAAGCAAGTCCATTAAGTTCCATCGAATCCAAACTTCAATGTTTATACACAGCTTTGGCATGATAAATGAGCAGTTATGGTCTATCGATTAAATATTACCTGTAACCGAATTGCTTAAATACAAATTTGCAAGATAAACTGGAAGTGCTCAGACAGAATCATTACAGATTTTGCAGTAATTAATAGGAATGTTATGTAAATACATGTTTAAGTGATTTATATAATGGAACTCCAAATGAGCTGTTACAATCTATCATGTTGCAATAAATTAGCTTTCTTGTAGGTATCTGACCTCTACTGGAGTATGAAAGACCTGCATATGTATCTCACTGAGTATTTTCCCCCAAGTTTGATTTGAAATAGCAGCCCCTCCTCCCTTAAGGAAAAAATAACATTCCTATCAGCAAGTCCAGTTAAAGAAATTATTAATCTGAACACTCACTACAAAAAAAAATGGGTCAGAAAGCAAATGAATGTTAGCACCAAGGTCAGAGCTTGGAGAAAGCCGAAGATTAAATGGTAAAGCAAGCTATATTGAGACTCCAATCCTAACGGTCTAAATAAAGAGTAAATCCTCTTGGACTTAATGGGACTTGTTTCTGAGTAGATATACATATGATTGCATTGCATACCAGAATTATTACTTAAGATGGGGAAAGAGGGCTTTAGCCTCAGAAATTCTAGATACAGAAAGGAGTCTCCTTTGCAAATAATTAAGTCTCTTCTCCCCAGTTTGGCTGCAGTGAGACAGGTGCCACATAGGGTCAAAGATAATGGTCTTACTGGCCAGGAGATGCTGACATTCTCAGCAATGATTGATCTCTTCCTTAGCAATGTTCCCCTTTCTTTGGGGAGGACCTTTCACTTTTAGACTCCCACAGATATAGAGGAAAGAATCTCTGATCTCTGATTAAGAGTCAGACTTGATGAAATATATGTTACAATTTTTGAAAAGTGTTCCCCCAAGTGGCAAAAGACAACTGTTTGTCAGAGCACATGCCTTTCCTCACCAATGTATATCCAGGGGTATAGTCATATATCACCTGGAATACTGTGTCGAATTCTGGGCACCACAATTCAAGAATGATATTGATAAGGTGGAACATTTCCAGAGGAAGGTGATGATAAAATGGTAAAAGGCCTGGAAACCATGCCCTATGAAGAGCGGCTTAGGGACCTGGTCTGTTTAGCCTGGAGAAGAGAAGGTTAAGAGGTGATATGATATCTAAATGTTTAAATATTTGAAGGGGTATCATATGGAGGATGGAGCAAGTCTGTTTTCTATTGCTCCAGAGGCTAGGACACAAAAATGGCTTCAAGCTACAGGAAAAGAGATTAGAAATTATGAAAAACTGACAGTAAGAGCAGTACAACACTGGAATGAGCTGCCTTGGAGTGTGGTGGAGTCTCCTTCTTTGGAGGTTTTTAAACAGGCTTGATAGCCATCTGTTGGGAATGCTTTGTGTATTCCTGCATGGCAAAAGGTGGGCTTTGATGGCCCTTGTGGTCTCTTTCAACTCTATGAACCTGTGATTCTACATAGTGTCAGTATGAGAACATTACCCATCAAATAAAAATTATCTCCCCTGCCATGAAGTTTTCATTCCATCCCCAAATTTCCAGCATTGCAGTAATTTAAAACTTCATTTAAGCATTTAGGGACGTACAATTTGGATATCTTTAAATAAGAGGCAGGCAATGGAATGCAAACAGCAAATATAAGAGTTATTAGATATGACTTATTTTCAATGTCTCACTCTCTGCAATGTTAGAAATTTATGAACCAAAAGAAAAGTTCTTGAGGGGGCAGTGTTCTTAGTTGGAAGGGCAATGCCGTCATTCACACACTCTATAGCTACACATGGATTGCCCAGTAGAAAATAAACAGTCTTAATTTGCAAGCCTGCCTGGTGTGGCACTTGCCTTTGAAGAAATCCCACTGTGGGAGGAAAAACAGGTTAACTGTTGGGCATCTAGTCTGATCTTTAGGCTTTAATTCTGTATCCAACTAGCTAGGAGCAAGCCTTAGTACTGAACAAAGAGTTTAATACTGGGCTTAGTGAGACTTACTTTTAAGTAGACATATATAAGATTGCACTGCCAAGAGTCAAATAACACATACAACAAAATCACCTGACAGGATGAACATTCACATTTTTAAATTATCACATTGTATTTTAAAGGTCCTGCATGTCACTAACCAGCAGATCAGAGGGGAAGGTATCCACCTAGCTGTCTTGAGGATATGCTAGACTGATTACATGGAGAGATTTTTTTTTTTTCATATGAGAAGGCATGCAAAAAATGTGATCTCATGTGTATAGGTACACATTCCCAAAAAATGCCGCTGGTTATCTAAACTTGTGCCTCTACTTATTAAAGATATGCAGAACTGGTACAAGCTGAAAACTGGCAGTGACTATATGTAGTACAGCTATCAGTGTATCTGTACCCATTTCAATTATTTTACTGGTTAACAATCAAACAGAGTTTGAGTTTGATTATTTCATGCACATGTAAAAACTCTCTATAATTTATATCTTTAATGTTGAAATACATCACAATGAATACTCAAAAGAATTAAGTTTTTCTTCATATTTTTAGGAAGAAGCTGAGGAGTGGGGAATTGAAATCAGGGGAAAAGATAGCATCATCTGCGTAAAATCAGCATGAGACAGCTTTTGTCTAGTCACAAAAGAATCCACTGTAAAGTAAGTGCACATAAGTTTGCTTGGTAAAATGCTCAAATTTAATGCTCATTTTGCTGCTGCACAATCCCTTAACTAAAGCTTGAGTAGCAGGAGAAGTTTTGCTTTCTAAAGCTGCTTTCTAAAGCTGCAAAATAGTGCCAGAGATGTGTTTCTTTTTATACATCTGCATACTGGGAAGGAGAGTATTAGTATTTGCTTTCGCAGAGAGAAAGATGGTGTTTTTATCCCTGCAAATACTTGCAAACATATTGGCACTATCTGATAAGCTCTTTGCAATCAAAAAGAGCTGGGTTGGATTTCTAGTGGAGAAATGGGTCCAGCACTCAGGACAGTTCCTTCTTTGTTCCTCAGTGGCTCTTCTGCCATGGTTCATTCACCTGATAAACACGTGCCTAAACGTTGGTATAGAATGCCATTTTATCTTTTAACAGCAAGTGAGTGATATACAAATGAGGGGATGTGTAGCATGCTTAGTTCTGGATATTTTCCCCTCAGTATTTCCCCAAAGATTTCACCCCAAACATGTAATTACAGTACTTTAACCTAGGTTTTTTTTTTAAGAAGGGGTGGGTTTCTGTCCATATTGATACACTGTTTTTTTCTTATCCTTGTGTCATTTTTATATGGCTTTTTGCTTGAGATTCCAACCATTCACATCTTTTCCTCCTTCCCATTTTCTAAGTTCTGGACCTTGAATGTAAAATAATATGATCAGACCACTCTTGCACTATCAGATGCATCTCCTTTACCTCATCATCTGAGCAAAGGCTCAGAGCTCTAAATGAAAAGACATAGAAACCAAACCTTAGAGATGATGGCTAAAGAACCTGTGGTCCTCCAAAAGGAAACACTGAAATTCATATCCCACCACCAATAGGTAGCCTGGCCAGTTGTGAAGTACGTTGCATTGTAGAACAAGATGTCCATTTGCATACAATATTTCTTTTAAAAAAAGAATGTGGCTCCATTATCTACTACCACCAAATGTGTCAAGAGTACTGATTAATTGTAGTAGCCTTTTTGTAAAACTGTTGTGGGTCCCATGCCAGGAGAATGGAAGTCTATAAATAAAATATAAATAAAACCTTCTGGAGGACTCTTGCTGGAATCACTGCCTGGCTAGAGCTTGCTTCTTTTGAGTGAAATCACTCTTTCAGGTCCTGCCACCAGAAACCAGGACTACATTCAATGAATTTCATCAGTTTAGTCTCTTCTCAAAACTCTGGTCTGGCTTAGAGGACTTCAGTCAGTTTGTCTTCTTCTTTGTACTGCTCCAACAAAAAGTACAGCACTCTTTGGCTTCTGTTCAGGAGGTCCAATGGGTAAGGCTGCATTAAGGTTTTCATAGGCCCTAGGCACTCTTTGACTCCCCACCACTACCTAAGTAGAAGCACATCCACTAGAGATGTTTTCATAGGCCTTAAATTTTCACAGGCCCTAGGCACTATGCCTAAGTGCCTAACAGATAAGGTAGCCCTGCCAACGAGACCAAGGAGAAGTAGTTATCATCATCCCTAAATTCTCTCTTTCAGAAACTACTTTCCCTGCACATTGCAGCTTCCAAAATCTGCCCCTCCTTTCTTTAATGTGCATGTGTGTGTGTATTAATGAGTGTGTGTATGTTTGTATTAGGGAAAATATATCATCCTTAGTTTTTGAACCTCTTTCTTTCCCTCTTCTCCTCCACTTCATAGCAACCTCTGAATTTCAGATTGTTTAGCCCAAACCTACCTAGCCCTGCAAGTCAGTTCATGTGAGTTAGTATTTCCACATTCTAACCAAACTGTAATTTTTTTAGGTACCTATTTATTTTTCACATGTACCATTTGCCAATCATGAACTTGGCCATAATATTTACAATTCTCTAATGCAACTATTGAGCATATTTTGATCCCTGCAGGTTCAATGAGACTTCCCTTTAGATAGTTCTGTGTGGGCATGTCCTATTGATTCCAAATAGCCTAAGACACACTATTGCCAAGGTCACAAGATCCCTTACAGACACATGTGCCCAGAAAATGTATGAGGTTATCCATGTGCTCTGTAAGTATGCCTGGTTACAGATGAGATCAGTAGTTCATCAATCCCTGGAGGTCGAAAGGATCCCTATCTTTGTTATAGACAGAAAACATGCCTTTCTAACTGTACCTAGGCACTCAGATTCAGTTGGCACTAGAATAAGGCTTCATTATAGCAGTCATCCCTAACCCAGTCCCTCCAAAACTGTTCAGCTAAACTCCTGCTATCCCCAACCAGCATAATAGCCAGGTTGGCTAGGATTCCAACAAAGCTGAAGTGGTTCTGATGGCAACCCTATTACACTTACACTTGTGAAAGAAATGCTGTTTCGCCAGACCAACCAATTAACTCTTCTATGCCACAGACAGGCAAATTAGGTTTGTTTGCCCTCATGGATTCAGAGAGAGTCACACGACTCTTTGGGGAACGCAAACAAAATTGACTTATGGAAGAGAAAAGCTGTTCTTCCTCACACTCATTCAGATGTATTTAAAACAGGCACCTCAATTCTGATACTTTTTTTGCCACCAAACATTTCAGAAAGAAAGGAGTAGGCACTTGTTAAGGGGGTCAATGGCAATGAGACATTTTGTCTAAAAGCAGCAAGTGAAGCTGCAAACAAGCCTTTAAAAGGTCATTGCCCAGACATGAAGAAGGCAAGGCATCCTGGTGGCAGCAGGGCAGAAGTACATTAGACTCCTGACTGACTGACTGATTAGACTTCTGAGCTAGAAGGAGCTGAGTTCAGACAGGAACGTGAGGCTGCAAGGGCAGCAGGCCATGAGAATCTGCTGTGCATGTCATGGGAATGAAAAAACACATCCCTATGGGAGAAGACAGCACAGCCTGTATCTCTTCTGAAGCCATCGCTCCTGGGTGAAATGTAGACTTTTACCAGCATGGGTTCTCAATAAAAGAACAATTCTCCTGCCTTTTTCCTTGCTGGGGGTTTGGTACAGTGACTGGCCCAATAGGTCAATTCCTGCAAGAGACTGAATCAGGGAAGAAAATGAACAGAAGCATAAAGAGGAAAAGATGAAGTTATTATCTCTGCAGCTCTGCCCAATGGGGTCTAGATGTCTAAGATCCATACCTAAAAAATGGTGATAAAGGTTAGATCCCTGTAGCTATTTATTTTCTAGTGGTGTTCTTAAAAATGTAGTACCTTATATTCCTGATAAATACATTCCAACTTTAGAACTATAACACATTGCTTATCTTTAGCGGTTTTTCCATCTCTCTGAAAGCAGTTTTAGTGACACTTTTTGCTGATAAACTAGGTTGTCAAAAGGCAGCATCTAGGGCTTTTTCTGTTGTTGTTGTTCTTGTTCTTGTGCCACAGCTTCTTGGTCACCTGACCACTTAAATTTAGCAACTTGCTTGGAAAACTGAGAAGTGTTACTGCTTCTCTCCCTTGATTTCTGCCGCTTACAAAGAAAGTGATAGGTGTAAAAGAAAGAAAGGAAGGAAGGAAGGAAGGAAGGCAGGCAGGCAGGCAGGCAGGCAGGCCCTGCATGGACCTTTTATGAAAAACCATGAGAAGCAATAGGCTGTACTGCCATAATTATCATTAGCTATTGATAATTGACATACAATTATCATTAGCTATTATTAATAACTATAACAACAATAATAATGATTATATGCCTGCAAATCTTACTCAGTGTATGTAGAAGAGAAACTGACTCATTCCATAAGAAAGCAGCCCTCTTGCCCATCCATGCAAGCATATTCTCAGAAGCTATTGATGGAGTTTTGGTGGTTGCAAACTCACCAGTTTTGGAGACATATTGCTTGAAAGCTAAGAACTCTGTCCTACTGTTCCAATGTATCTGTGTTGCACTGTTAAGACCAGCTGTACCTGAAACTTAAAATGGGATTTATTCACTTATTTATGGAATTCATATTGTATACTGCAGCTGAAATTTCCACAGCAATGGAGGAGAGGAAGGAAGAAGAGAAGGGGGGGAAAGGATACTGTTGTTATTATTTTCTTAAAAGTGTTTATAAAGTGCTTCACAAGGTCTACCAAAGCATTGTAAAATTTCAGCATAAAAACAGAGCACAACAAAGTGTTCTTTAAAAACACACTTTAAAATGATCTAAAAGCCAAAGGCCTGACAAAATAATTTTAACAGCCTGTTGGATGCTTACTAACAATAAAGCTAGCCTGATTTCTCCTGAGAGCAAGTTCCATACTTCCTTCCTTTGTGTAGGAGTTCATCTACAAAACAAGCTGGATCTCATGTACTCACCAACCTAACCTCAGTGGACCTTTGGAAATGCAACTGAGCCTTCCATGGAAGTGCTTGCATATGAAGGAGGCTCACACTGGAGAAGACAGTGTTTCAGATCACTGGGTCCCAAACCACTGTAAAAGAAGCCAGTCAGCATCTCAATCAGAAATTTCCAAACACCTTCTCAAATTAAAAAAATAAAATCAGAGTTTGTCTTTTCTAGTTATCAGTTTTAACTGTTACTGCTATACTAATCTAACTTCATCCTCAATCTCCAGTTACGAATGTTTTATATAGATATGTGTGTTTATTTAAAACAGCCTAGCATTTACAAACTACATGGCAGCTTAACAATACAACACAAGATAGCTACAAACTCCACAATATTGTACAAAAACAAGAGTAGTAAAAAAGAAAAAAATCAGTAATACCAGGTAGAAGAACATAAAGTCAACTACTTATACATATCACATATACCATGAGCCAAGGCATACTTGGCTTAGCTTCTATTTTTAATTCAAAGTTTAAAGTCATTTAAAATTCAAGAATTTTCCTGTTCTTCCTTCATTCAACTCCTAGGGAAAATTAACTGCTAAATAGAAACAGAGGCAGACAATGAGCATCAAAAAACACCCTGTAGCTCCAAAGTCCTTGCTTGCCTATGGTCACATGCCTTGGATTTGCCTTTTGTCACCAGGCAATGAGAGCTGATGATTTTCATATCAGCAGGGTGGTGAATGTACTCTGGGTTTTAGTCTCAACTTTAAAGGACCTATTCAAAGTGCTAAATCTAAATTGGGAGACATGGTTCAGCACCCTGACTGGCTCCTTTTAAGTCCAAACTAAAGCCTGGAGCTTGTTCTCCACCCCACTGACCTGGAAACCGTCAGCTACCACTGGCACTAGGCACACATGCCTCTTGTCCTTTGACAATGACAGCATCCCGGCATCTGCACAGACTCTCCTTGCACTGCTGGGTGGGAAAGGAAGAAAGAAGAGGAGTTTGTCTTCCTATCTCTCCCTTTCCCAAACCTGCAATCCAAACGAAAGTAAACTTCATTATCCTACTTGAGCTTTCTCTCCTTTACACCAGGGGTTTCAGGAAGGAAATAAGTCCAAGAAAACTTTTTTCTCTCTTTTAAGCCTCTTAGTGTTTTGTCTCTCTAGGGCAGGGGTGGCAACTGTGTGGTGACCAATTTCCCTTCCCAGCTCCACCTCTAGGCCAGGCACCCCCTCACACACTGCAAGTCTAAATTTCTGTTTCCTTCTGCAGTCTCTCTCAAAATTGTAAAAGGAAGTGTTTCCTCGTCACATTGATTCCTCGTCAAATTGTAATATTTGGAGATAGTACAGAATTTTGTGGTGCTGGTGGTAATATTTCATGCATTTTCATAATTTGGGGGCTTTTCTGTGTGTTTGATGGGGACAATTACCCAAAAATCATGCTAATCTTTTTTTTAAAAAAAAAGTTGGGAGGCTTTGAGGTAAGGGCACTGCAGAGGATACAAAAATGAGTCCATGGGCTCCACCAGTTCATGTGACCCACTATGCCCACCCCTGCTCCAGTGTCAGCATTTAGATTTCTTGACCTAAATCTGGTATTGGTCTCCATTAGAAAAGGCCCATTAGGAAGTTGGTGACCACTAATATAAGTTGTATTGATTTCAGTGTGTCTACTCTAATCCCAAACTGGATGTTGCCCCTGCTGTTCCCACTGACTGAGACTATGTTATGTTGGAAAAATCCATCCCATAGCCAAACAGTTTTCTTACCCAGGATTCTATTTCAGGCAGTTCCAATCTTTGTCTGAAACCTTTGGAAGCCTGGAAAAAGTGGGTCTCTTCTCTCTCCTAGTAGAACAGACCAACCCACACCTTATGAACAACAGATAAGGTTTGTAAAAAGCCAGTTGAGCAAAATCATTCTGAAATGAGATTCCATTCTTCTTGAGAAAAGATTAAAATTAATTATAATAATGCATGGGCAATTTGCTGCAAAAACTAATTTTGAACCCTCCAGGATAATAAGAATCCTCTGATTCCTTCTGGGATCTGAAAGCAGGGAGAGCCAAGTGCTTCTTCCTAAGTAACCAGATGGATTTGGACTCTAAATAATGGAAACAGTCCTTTGCTCACAGAACTGTCCTTTCCCATCTTCTCCCCCATAAGAGTATTGTGCATCCCTCGAAATATCTAATCCTGTGGACTAAGAGACGGTCTAAATTAACATGCGACACAGACAGTGGATTTACCCAGAAATCCCTGGAAGCTGTAGTCTAAAGAATAACTTTTCCTAGCTCTTATTTAGCTGAGCCTAAATACTCTGAAGGACCTGGATCCCATATGTTCTTGGAAGCTAAGCAGGACCAAGTCTGGTTAGTACCTTGAATAGGAACCATCAAGGAATACCAGATGCTATGGGCTAAATTGCAGAGGAAGTCAATTACCTCTGAGTATTTCTTAACTAATAAAACCATACAAAATTTATGGAGTCACCTTAAGTCAACTTGAAGGCACATACACAGCTCTGATTTCTGATATGACATAGAAAGTTGTGAAGTCATGTAGGAACGTGGGTGTGGGGAGGGCAATTGGCCCCAGGAGGCAATGTTTTTGGGGCGTCCCAGCCCATAGCCATGCCCCTGCGTGCCCTGGCCATGCCCCCACGCACTGCAGCCACACCCCAGACAGACAGTGGCCGCACCCCTTGCACTGTAGCCCTGCCCCCTCCCACCCCTCCTCCACACACTCCAAGCTCTGCCACTGGGGCTATATTTGCAGGGGAAAACTAGCAGCAATCAGAAACCCCCTTCTGGAACAAACAAAAATGTCTTCCATTCTACTCAAACTAGTACTCCATAGGATCCAAGCCCAAATCCTTAACTGTTTTGCAAACTAAGTGGGTTTCCATAATGGATTTTAAGGCTTTTTAGAAATGACAGTAGCTTTGTCAAACCAGCCAGAATCATCATGACAGTGTAATTCCATGTGTCCTTCTATCCTTACGCTGATATCTGACTTTTAATCCAGTCTCTTGAAAACATGTCTCAAAACTGAAAAGAAGCCATGCCACAGTGTAACGTTATTTCAGTAGCTTCATTACATAAATGTTCAGGTCCATCTAGCATCCCAGTTCAGGCTGCACCTAGGGCAAATAATGCTTACATCTCAACCTAGTTTATTCGTTGCTGTTAGAAATTAGGCTCAGAAGCCATGTAAGAGAAGTAGAAAAAGAGTACTTTGAAGCATGTGCAGAGTAGGGATGGGAAGAAGGTTCAAAAAGTGGTCAAGTGTTGAGAAGCCCTGAAGAAGAAGAACCATGGACTGACGAGAATCTTTAGACTTATTCTACACATAATTCACACATGGTTGTTTTGTGCAGAAAATTGCATGCTCTATCCAAGAAACAGCATATTCTGTGTGGAAAAATAACATTTCTGTGTAGAAACTGTTACGTGCTATACAGAAAATGCTCTTTTTCTGCACTAAACAAACAGTTTTTGCATGAAATGAGCAAAGTAAGTCCTGAACTGCAAATTTGCTTCTCACACCAGAAAGAAACTAGATAAAATTGTTTGTTGCTTCTTTGAGAAGAAAATTAACAAAGCATTTCAGAGTCTTTTTATCTCACCAGCACTGAACAATCACAATCATAGTGGAAGTGGGCAGCAGGAGAAGATACCTTAGATCAGCCTTTCTCAACCTTGGAATCCTTGAAATAATTTTCAGGTCTCAGGGAATCCCTACATAAAAGTTATTATATCTACACAGTTTTTTAAAGTGTGTTTTTTCAATCACAATCTTTTGCAGGAACCCCCCCCCCACACACACACACACACAATCAACCTTTCCTGGAACCTGAGGGTTCCAGGGAACCTTACCTGAGAAACCCTGCCTTGAATAATATGATTCCATGCAGGCTCAAAGCCATTTCACCCTTTGGTTTAGAAATTAAGGCACATTTTTCCTCATTTCAGACTTTTTTACACACAGTGCTGGTTTCCTGTTGTTGGTGGTGTTGTTCCTGCTGCTGTTACCCCTTAACTATTTGCTACTAACAACAGTCAGTAGCTTGCTAATAGGCTCCATTTGTTTGCTTTTAGCATCCCTTGGGCTTTCCATACAGCAAAGCCTACATGCAACCCTTAGAGTAATATCAAGCAGGGACCTTGGCTCTAAGATTTTGACAAGTTGCCTGCCCTTGCTCAAGCCCTGTATCTTTGCATGTACAAGGCCTATTGGAACTATGGATGCTGTCACTAACTTCCCCTGGGCAATCATCTGTACAATCACTAGGAGCGCTTGCAGTTCCCATTATTGTAACTTCCACGATACAGACAGTCACTGTATAACTGTGTGGATATGAAAAGAGAAAAGAAAGAAAAAGAAAAAAAGCAAAAGAAAACCCAGACACCTGAGTTAACAAACAGCACTGAAGGAAAAAGATTCCTTCTGAGACAGCTGGAACTATAGTGCAACACCACTCATTTGTCTGAACCACATAAAAAAAAAAAAAACAAAGTACAGTAGAACACCATCAGCAAAATATTTCCAGAACCCATCATAAGGGATCCTCTTAACACATGGCAAGACTAAAAATTCTAAATAAGAATAGTAATGTGTCTTATTTTTGAAACATTCCTGCTTAGTGAATGAGACATACAATTATCATCTTTCCCCTTTTTTTAGCCATGAAAGAGTTAAGGTCTGGAAAAATAACTTTTTATACTAATACTGTTTCTCTCTCTGTCCCCTTATACATTTTCTTTTAAACTTGCCATTTTGCTGGTGCAGCCAGGCTTGTCAGTTTTCAGCACTAATGGGTTGTGATATGGTGTCAAGGGAAGTCAACAATCAATGCTGGAAAAAAGGGCTATCACTGCTGACACAGGCAAGGATAGAAACACAATGGGCTTCCGTTTGTACAGAAATAAAAGGAAAATTCTGTTTTGTGTCTTGCTTTCAGATTAGCGGAGATGTAGCCTTTGATAAGTGGGTTGACCACATCCTCTTTCTCTTTTTCTCTCTTCCTTTCTCTCCAAGGCCGCACACCTAATCTTATACCTCATCCAGACACAGACAGATTAAATGTAAATGTGTTTAAAAGAAACAGGCATGGAATTTGTATTTCGAGTTTAGGGTCCATAGAATGAATAATTAAAAGAAATGGCAGTGTGTGTGGTCATACAGTCACACACACAAATACCCTAAGCCATTGTTTAATAGAGGATGCCTGAAGAAGCTGACGGATAGAGGCACACTAAAGGAATCTATGGGTTCCTGTAGCACTAAAATCTGCATGTAAATTATTGTGTAGGCAGGAGATTATATGGAAATCAAGAGACTAGAGCAAATCATTATATTGGTGGGGAGCAGATGCCAAAATTAACTGGTCATTCTGATGGCTGGATTCTATCTCCTCTGTTACTGCAATGGAGTTCAGTTGGTTTCAGGAGGCTGTACTGTAAAGATATTGTGCAGCCATCTTCCAGACACACTCAGTGGGAGTTATCAAAGTACAGCCCTGCTGTGGTCTTATAAAACAGGGTGAACAACTGCAGAAGCGACAAAGGTGTTCCCCCAAACAGACTGCAACCCCCCTTCAGGCAATGCCCTCATTCCAGCCTGACCAGAAGTGTGATATCATCTCACTTCTGGTTCTGCTAATCAGCCAATATATGGCAGATTTTGGAGTGAGGTTTTCGGGATTGGGGAGTAGTGGGGGGAAAGGAAAAATTATAGAAAGTGCCACTATAGAAGGAACAAATACTAGCATTAATGATAAGACTATTCTAGTGACAGGGACTGGCGTTCTTAACATGGTCTTACTTTTCCTAAAATTTATTTACGCTGAAGTATCTTGCTATGTGTTGAAGACGCAGCTGTCAATATGCCTCTTCTGCAGATCTGTGACCAAATTTGCATGCAGTCTGAGACTCACGTATAGTAAATGGTCTTTTAGCTTTGGTGATAGTATGTCTTAGCAGATTGTCTCAGCTATAAACACTCACACCGCAGCTATTCCACAGGAAATTGTTTATTGATCACACAAGAATAAACAAAAATGTATGCAATGATCACCTTGGGAATTAACTTGTTGGCAATAAGCACTCACAAATACTTCTATATGCATTCTAGTAAGGAATTAATTAGCTCAAATGCAAAGAACAGCCCCATGCATATTAACATAAAAAGCAGAAAACTAAATGGACACAATAAAAATCCATGTGCTGAATTCAAATATGAATAATTTAGATTGAAAGATACACTCATTGTCTAGACTGAGATTGGACCTGATGAAACAACTGGTGTTTGGTTAGGCAAATTGGCATTGTCAGCAGATGCTAGAAATTATCTATTAAAATTAATTTATTAACTCTGATTCTTTTAATTGTATAACAATAGTTTTTGAATTTGTTATTTAAATAGTTAAACAACAATGACATTAATTGGTTGAATAAGTACTAAGATATTTTAATTTGTTACTTTTGGGATGTAATTTGTCCAAGTGAGCCATTTTCAGTCATTTTCATTTTTTTAAAAAAAAGTTAACATGCCACTAATAATTAAGATAATGAATTAAGAATTCCACAATTTTTTTTAATGTCAATGAATTGATCTGTGGCTTAATTTTAACAGTATTGCATTATTGCTAATGCTAACATTTCTAAGAATACTGAAGAAGAGAGAAAGAAGAGGAAGGAGATTGATGCTAAGGACTCTTTCACATCACACAATTATTTATTATTATTTATTTTATTTATAAAATATATCCAAAGATCTCAAGGTGGCTTAGAATAAAATCAAAACAATAAATAATTACAAAACTTCAAAAAAATTGAAAATATATTAAATAGTAATTATAGCACTATGATTCTATTTTAACTGCCATGGTCCCATCATATGAAATCCTTGGATTTGTTGTTTAGGGACAGGGATTTATAATTATCAGACACAACACTCCAGTGCCCCACAAACAACACACCCACTGATTCCTTAGGATACAGCACTAGCAGTTGAAGTGGAATTATAGTGGTATAATTCTATACTCTGAAACGGCCCTAACTTGGGGAAGAGAAGAATTCTAAAATCAACTTTCTCCAAAGAGAAGCAACACAAGAGAACCTGTCACCACACTAGTGGTGATGTGTATGTGCCTTCCAGTTACCTCAATTTTTGGGGATTCCATGAATTTCATAGGGTTTTCTTAGGCAACAGACATTCAGAGGTGGTTTTGCCTGTTTCTTCCTCTGAAATATAGCCTACAGCACCTGCTATTCATTGGCTGTCTCCCATCCAATTACTAACCAGAGCTGACTCTGTTTAGTTTCCAAGATCAGAAAGGATCTAACTCCTTTAGGGATTTTAGGCCTATTACCATATAATAGGGGCAGGAAAAACAATAGGGCTACTACAAGCTCCTACATGAGAGGCAGGAAAGTACAACCTGCAGGAATGTTTTTGTGATCCTCACCCCATCTAGGCTGACTTCTATCTGGCAAAAACAGGTAAACTGTCTCGTTTAGAAGACTTTACCAGCTTCCTTTGCAAGCCCCCCTTGTACTATCTTAACATTTAAAAGATCTGTTTTGTGGCCTCTTCAAATTTGCGTACATCTTTGTTTTTAGCATTTTGACAATCTGTGTGGTCCCTGGAGGGCCCCAAGCAAACCACGAGGCCCCTGGATCAGCCACAGGTTGTTGGTATCTTTTGCTAGGTAGCCCTGGTTTTTTCTTTGCTCTTCTCTCAGAGCTTTATTGTGAACCACATCTATATTACCAAAATCCTGTAGAAATGCCTCATAAATCAATCAATCAATCAGTCAGTCAGTCAGTCAATTTTGAATGGGTGCTAAAAGAGACCCAAAAATGGGCCAGAGGCACATGAGGAAAGAGCTGGAAATGAGCTGTTAGACTTGCAACCAAAAACTGATCCAAAAGATAGAGCAGATATTTACACACACACACAAAAACAATTGAAAGGGATAGGGAGCCTCAATTTGTAGGGAAAGGATCTCCAGAAAATAAGGCCATGTTCAGAAGACACCTTGCAAAGGATCCTGATGGATCATCCTGAAGAGAGCACTGCTAATTCATATATGTCTGCCGTTGATAGTGATTTTGAAGAACCCTTCTAGCTGCTGTTCTTCCAGGCCTCCATTTTGGAGAACAGTTGATTATGCTCTCTGGCAAGACCCTTTGGTCCTGTGCCTTGAAAAATGACTTCAGTGGGAGCCAACTGGAGGAACTAGAACTACACGGAAATGATGGACATGAAAGCCCTGGCCTTATGCAGCGTTTTACAAGGAAGCAAACAAAAGAGAAAAAACATATGGTAAAGTGAACAAAATGGAAACAACTTTGAGTGTGTGCCCAGTGTGCTCTAATTATAATTTCATACCATCATCCCAGCAAAAACAAAGATATATTCTATACATGTTTGTTACTTAGTTCTCTGCAAATGACTAAATGCAAATGACTCTCTTCAGGTACAAGGTCACCCAAGGAAGAGGAAGAGGTGGGCCTATCTACTTTATTGTCATTTCAGTTGCCCCATGCTTGGGGAAGACAACTTTATGAAAGGGAAAGCTGCCTTTATCCATTGAGGCTTTCAATGCAATTCCAAACTCTGGAATAGCGGAGTTCCAAGTTCAAGGCTGAGTAAGCACTCCTCTTCAGAAAATCACCCTCCAAACACAGAAGGTGACAGAACTGATGAAGGAGGGAGCCAAGTGAGCAAGCTCCCCCCTCTTCATGCTTTTAATCATCATGAAAACAATGCTTGAAAAGAGCTTTTGTGTAGCTTAATTGTGCTCCCCCAAAATCTATATGTCCAGGCTGATTGTTCCAAGCAAAGGAGCCTTCAAAATGTTTTCTAATATGTAGATTGTTTTCATTTCCATTTCAGTGAAGCAAGATATCCCTAACATCTTATCATTCTATCATCTTTCACTCACCTGAAGAGAAGAGATGTAATAGTAGCGGACATCTGTTTCAGCCTTTCAAAATGGAAACAGTTCCTTCAGGCTTCTGAGGAACTGAAAGAGATATCTACCTGCCCCTTAAGTTTCTCTTTCTTTCTCCCCTCCCAGAGCAGAGCCAAGCCAGGAGAAAAGATTATTTAGCAGAGAGCCCATTTTTATACTATGTAATAAAAAGTGGCAATCTTATTGCATCTAATGCTCAAATGATGTATAGAGAAATGGTGTTTTGCAGAGAATGCCATAGGCAAAACAGCAGATCTAATCAAAAGCTCTACACGCATGAATATAACCAGCCTCTGGGAAAGGCCAACACTCACAGCAGATAATGTGGAATTCCTTCTCTGATTCAATGGGGAGGTCACTGGAGGACCAAAGAGATGCTGATCTGCTTTATTTGGGAACAGTGAGGTGGTCTATGAACACCACATTTGCACTCTCTAATCCACTGATTACCACAGAGTTGTCTTTATTGTGTCTTTATCTAGTCTTCCCCTAGAGTCTCACATACAGAACCCACTAAAATATTCTGACATTGGATTTCTACAAAATAGACTATTTGAATAGCTCAATTTCATAAAATAAATGATACACCAAACAAATATGTAAAAATATAATTAACCTTTAGAAGGCTGGCATTTTCAAAACTGTCAGCTGCATGAATGTATACAGCTCCTTGGGCTACAAAGGATTAATGGAAGTTGAGACATAAATCAATAAGAGTAAGCACATTTTTCTGTTAAAACTTGCCATAGGGCTCTTTCTTTGCCCATGTGTGTTCAGGGTATTAAGACCATAGTTCTGCAATTCTATGTTCTATAATAATGCATAGCAAAATCCAGATGAGACACTAAAATGCTGTGGATCTCAGATATTTATTTGGACAGTTGTTGCTGTTTTTATTTAATGGAATTTGCTTCAAAATAAAAAACACACTCCACCAGCATCTTCTCCTAGGTAAGTCCCACTGAATGCCAATCTGCACAACATCTTTCCTCTACAGTCATTTAATTTTACTCAGAGATATAATCAAATATCAAATACCTCCTATCTCCCAAAGTCTTCTTGTATCTCCATGTCTCATCAGTGTCAAGGAAGGAAGGGACTAACATTGGCTCATGCAGAGAGTGCTATTCTTTATGGGTATCCAGCATAAAACATTACTGCTTATATCCAAGATAGTGTATTTAGTTCTACTATCTTCTCCATTTTAAAATATTTACCAATTACCATCCTCATAACTGGCCCTTGGGGACCAAAAAAATCCACATACACATATACTAGCCAAATATATCCTGATATATATACTGTTTCCACATAATATATATAATGTATATAATTGTCTCCATGTTCCATTTTGTTTCATGATGTTTCCTTTTAATTCACTGATCTGGCATCTTCCTTCTTTCTGTGCTGCTTTTTGTGTATTTGCACCAAAGACGCTGTCTATTTCTAAAATAGAATTCTTTTCAAGCTTTGTTTTTCTAGGAAATCACAACAATCCCATAATACCTGGCTAACTTCCCTGCATCTGCAAGTTGAGATAACTCTTACACCCCTGGAATCTGCTCTTCCTCCAAAGCTTCCAGTCATGGGTAGGGGTGCCAAATGCATAAGCAGCCTGCACTGCCACCTACAGGCCACTGGGCAAGAACAACACGGGCATGGGTGGCACTTCAAGAATCTACCCACCCTTCAAGCCAGTCCAAGGATTCCTACATAGCAGCTAAGCAGGCATTTAGGAGGAAGTGATGATATCATCAGTTTCCACAATGTCAACAGTGACAGCAGTGCCTACAGAGAGGCCTCTAGTTTTGGCAGGAACAGGTGACATCAGCATCAGCATCTCCAGTCCTATTAGCCACAAGGGGCCTCTAAACAGGTTCCAGTTGGGTCCTGGCATCTTGGTAAGGAATCTAAGTAGTGGATTTTGCTTTGGCGAACAGATTTTCCATGCACACAGGCACTCACAAATTGCTGCCTGTGTGAAAACACTGTGGGGAAGTTAATCCCATGTTAATAAGGTGGTGACTCGCCCCCCACACACACATCTGTTAGCTGAATAACTGAGTCCAGACAGAAGGCTTGGCAAAACTGACCTCTACTTTGCTAATGATGTCAGACAGACACATGCTGCAAAGGTGGTACAGAACTCATAACTCTTCTTTTATACAGAAACCAGAAGTTAGAAACTTCTAGGCCCCACTTTGTTGCTAAGCAGCAGTATCCCATATTCCACCCCTTCCCTTAAGGAGCTAGGCATTCTAGGTGATCTCAACTGGACTAATTCAGGTGAAACCTGCAGTCCCTTCCACCACTGTTGAGTTGCAACTCCCAGTATTCTCTACAACTGTAGAATGGACTGCTGGGAGATATAGTCCAATGACATCTGAAAGGCCACACAAATCCCCACCCCTGAGATAACTGCTTCAAAACATGAAGAAAAAAACCCAATCTTAGGTCTACCTATTCCAGTGTGACCTGATTGTTAACCTAACAACCTCCAGGCAACAAAGCCTGGAAACTGAATTATAGTGAGGAACATCAGCTGGAATAGATGACGGACTCCTCTGATCATTTACATGCCCCACGCCCCTGTCCCCCTCATCAGAACAGGGCAACTAAGGGACTTGGGTGATACTCCTAACCATCACAGCTAAAACCAAAGTGCTCATGAAGAGTAGTAACAAGCAGACACTCAGACCATTTCCACACTACACCATTATAATGCTATTATTCTAGTTTAAACACCCTATGGAATCCTGGGGTTTGCAGTTTAGGGAGGGGCATTTAGAATTCTCATCCAGAGAGCTCTTTGGCCTCAGTAAACTACAAACCCCAGAATTCCACAGGATGTTGAAAGTGGAATAATAGCACTATAACAGTGTAGTGCGGAAATGGCCTAAGAGTGGTAGAAAATATTTTCAGTCTTGAATACAAACATCTCTAGTCACCAAAGTGTATAAATTCAACAACGTGTACTTTTACAACACAACCCTTTCAGCATCCAAATATAAATACATCAGAACCTCCCCCAACCCCACTAGACTCATCTTTTCTTCAGACTATGTCTAGATCAGTGGTAGAAAGCATATAGCCCTCTAGAAGTCACTAGACTGCAAATCCCAATATCCCTAGCCAGCACACCCAATGGTGAGGAATGACAGGATTTGTAGTCCAACAATTCCTGGAAGACCACGTGATTTCCACCTCCCAGGGTTATTACCATTCCAACAACATAGAGGTCTGCTGCACAGCATCACCCTCCTTAGGCAGGAGGCAGATCTACCTAAAGAAAATAGATCCCATCTATTAGTAGATTTCTGGATGATTTCTGGCAGATTCCCAGCACTCTGAAAATTTCATTAAAATCAGTTTAGTGGATGTCCTTGTGTAATCATCTAACTAATCATCAGTGCTCCTCAGTGCTCCTCACCTATAATGATATCAATAGGCTGGCTTTAAGCAAGAGCCTTTCTGCACTACACTATTATAGTGCTATTATTCTGCTTTCAACATTCTGTGGAATCCTGGGGTTTGGATTTTATGCAGGGACCTTTAGAATTCTCAGCCAGAGAGCTCTTTGGCCTCTCTAAACTACAAACCCCAGAATTCCACAGGATGTTGAAAGTTGAATAATAGCACAATAGCAGTGTGGTGTGAAAAGGCCCCAAGACTTTGCTGCATATAGATTTCTATTTGAATGTGTGTGTAGTACATTAGTGTACAGGATAATTAATGCCACTATTTTGCACAGGGCTCTGATTAGTGAGCCTTCTTAGATCTAATAAAAGATAGAAGAGTTTCCACAAGACTGAAGTCTGTTCACCCTGCCCTAAAGCACTGATAAAAATTCTTTAGGGGTATCAAAGCTGCCTTTAAAAAGAACAACCTATGTGTTTTCAAGCAACATAGTTGCTATAATTATACATTCATAAGCACTGTCATGACTCCACAAGATGAAATCCTGGGATTTGTGGTTTGGTGTGGCCTTTTGAATTCTCTGCCAGCTGTTCAAGAAGTGCATTAGAAAATTATAAGTAGCACTCCTCTTCAAACTACAAATCCCAGGATTCTGTAGGATGGAGCCATGGCAATTAAAGTGTCAAACCAGTATTACTGTGTAGTCTGGATAAACCCTGAGTTTAATATTAAGACTGACCCTCTTTGTACCTCCCTTTAGTTTCCCTTTATTTCTCCCCTTCCTGCAGGACCAGTGCAGAGCAGAGACAGGAAAAAAGATTATTTAGCATAATTATTCAGCAGAAAGTCCTTTTTACTATATAGTATAAAAAGTGGCCGTCTTATCACATCTAATGCTCAAATGATACATGGAGAAATCATGTTTTGCAGCAGTTGCTCAAAGCGAAATTTTAAAGTTTATCAGAATTAAGCAGCACTGCTGGCTTATTATGACAAAAAATACAGAATTGGTAAAACTACACCTTGATTGGGGCTAGCCCTATTCACAATGCAGAATGCAAGACTTCAAGTAAAATATGCTATTTTCCTGGACATTCCTCAATCAGAAGAAAAAGATAATTTTAAAAAATGTTATTCAGGTCTTCCTCTACCTAAAGAGCTAGGGCTTTATTTAAGGATCTGAAGGGCATACTTCCCAGACACTAAGTAACATTGTCATATTTCCTTTCTATTAACTTTGTATCTGTGGTCTACTTTTAAAAATTAATGGACAGCTTTGCTAAATGAATGCTTTTTCTTACTCTTCTTGAGGAGAGTCTTAAAACTGCTACCCTGCCCAATGGAATGTATTTCTGAGCAGACATTTACAGGCTTGCACTGCTAGACAGTCAACTCAGCAAACACTCTAAATTACATGCATTTACCCTAGAGCAAGATGATAAAATTCCATGAGCTTTACTCACAAGTAAACATGGATGTGCTCGGCCTCCACCTTCTCAACAAATTATTTCATATAAGGTCTTAGGAAATTATAACTGAGTAGCTGTAAGATATACAACATTTCAGTGTTAATTTTGTTTCTCTCCAGTTTTGAGTAATTAAAAAATCCACACACTACATTGGGAACAAAAAGTTGCCCTAAGAAAACCATTGGTTTGTTGACCATCCTAGATGTTGTTATAACCCAGTTTTTCTCCTTCGTACCCCTTATTTTATCCATTCAGTCAATCATTTTATTTATATCCTGTCTTTTCCCTAGAATGGGATTTAAAGCAGTTTACAGAATAAAAGAATTACAAGAAAAAAGCATGCACATACAAAAAGAAAAGATGAAAATCAGATTAATCCGTAGAATTAAAAATCTTTCAAACAGTAATTTAAAAGCATTGATGAGAAACAGTATAGTAATGAGACAGCAAACCCATTACACAAAACAATAGTTTCCCAAATGCCTGCTGGGATATAAAGGGTTTTACTTGACCAGGATAGGAAAACAAGGAGGGTGACACTCTAGCCTTCCTATGAAAAGAGTTCCAGAGTGTAGGGGCAACCACAGACAAGGCCCTCTCCTACATTCACACCAAATGTGCCTGCAAAGATGGTGCATTTAAGAGAGGCACCTTTCTCAAACATTTTAGAATGCAGGCAAGCTCATATGGGAAGAACACATAGGCCATTTCAGCACTGGACTGTTATAGTGTTATTATTCCACTTTCAACATCCTATGGAATCCTGAGGTTTGCAGTAACTGCAAACCCCATTCCATAGGATGTTGAAAGTGGAATAATAGCGCTGTAACAGGCTAGTGCAGAAATGGCCAGTCTTTCACAGCAACTGGTAATTTTAAATCTGGTACACTAAACTCACTGGGTGACCCTGGGCACAGACTCTCAGCTCCAGAAACCCCATGAATTTAAATCCGGTATACTAAATTCACTGGGTGACCTTGGGAACAGACTCTCAGCTCCAGAGACCCCATGATTTTAAATCTGGTACATTAAACTCACTGGATGGCCTTGGGGTACAGACTCTCAGCTCCAGAAACCCCCTGATAGGTTTGCCTTGGGGTCACCATAAGTGAGAAATCACTGGAAGGCACAAACCAACAAAACCCATAGTGTGGTTTTACTGAGGAGGGCACACCTTCTGGATTTCAAAGTGAACGCGGAAGAACAACAATGCTTTCTCCTTGTGAGTCCTCAGTTCCGATCTCACCCAGCGTTTTGGGGAGGTGGATATCCCATCCACCTTTTATCTGACACAATTTCCGCACTAGCCTGTTATAGCGCGATGATTCCACTTTCAACATCCTCTGGAATCCTGGGGTTTGCAATTTCGGGAGGGGCCGGCCGACCCCTCCCGAAACTGCAAACCCCAGGATTCCAGAGCATGTTGAAAGTGGAATCATCGCGCTATAACAGGCTAGTGCAGAAATGGCCTTAGATAAGTAGGCATTCTAAGGGCTTATTTTTACGCTAATCACGTTTGCGGGCATTTACAGCCGGCAAGTTAATAATAATAGCAATAGTAGTAAAAAAAAAATCAACACAAAGCTTCCCAAACTGCGCCCTAAACCGTCGGCGATCGCGCGTGTGTGCGTTTCCTCTCCGGCGCGAAGGCTTTCCTTTCGCCTCTCCCCTCCGCCTCATTCCACAGCGTCTTTGGGGAGAGCAAAAGGAAAAGGAAAAAGAGCAACTTGGAAAGAGCTCAAACTCCTCGGAATGTCTTTCGGGGACTGTAAGGCCGCCGCCGCCGCCGCCGCGGGCTGGGGAGGGGCCGGGAGCTTCCCGCCTGTTGTTGTTGTTCTTCTTCTTTTTTTATAATAATGTTTCGGGTAAACAGATTAATTTATTTAATTTATTAATTTATCACGATCCGTTTGGGCAGCGAGCTCTACCCGGGATCTCCTTCGGTTTAAATCTCCACTGGGGCCACAAAAAAGCAGTGCAGAGGGCCGGATGGGGCCCTCCCTAAACCCCAGGATTCCATAGGATGTTGAAAGTGGAATCATCGCGCCGTAACCCTCTAGTGCAGAAACGGCCTCAGTCTGCTGGCAGCATTTCTATCGAAGCACGACGGCGAGGGAAGACAGACGAAACTGGATCACCCCGCCCCCTGTTTTTTGTGTTTGGCTGCTTGCGGCCTATTATTAATTACGTTTATGATCCATTTAATTTTAAAAAAGCAACTCAACAACCTCGCATAACATCTTTTTTTTTTTAATCAAGGCGTCTTTCCTTCCAAGGCCTGCTCCGATCGTCTCTATCGATCCCCCTCCAAAGGCTTTCCTCGTCGCCCACCCACCCTCAGCCCCCCCGTCCTCCTCCTCCTCTTCTTCTTCGCCCCCTCCTCCGCTGATCGAATTTCAGATCAGCCAGGATATGCAACTAACCTTCCGGCACAACTGAACCCAACCGACTCGGAAAAGATCAAAAGGCTGCCTTGCATTTATTAAAATGTAGCCCAGCCTAGGCAGAGCTTGGAGAGGAAGGGCCGCCTTTGCATCGCAATTAATGCGGCCTAGGCGGGAGGCGGTATCTTTAAAAAAGAAAAAAAGAGGAAATTATATTGATACAGGGGAGCGGGACGGGGGGGAGACAAAAGAACAAAAGAGACAGCTCTTTTTACTCGGGAATGACGTCAGTTTGATTTTCCTGACAACTATCGATGTACGTGGAGCCATTGCAAAAGCAGCCCCTCTTGTTCCTCAACCCCCACCCTTCCCGCCTCTCTGCGGGCACTTTGCGGGGGAAACAATTATGTTAACTGTCTCAACCGTCGGTCTTCGGGGCCGAAACATTTTATAACTTCGACTCCCCGTCACTTTGCGGAGGGGTCTGACATGGTTGTTTCCTGTGTGATCTTTATTAGGGCGGAAAACAAGCGGCGGAGGGAGGGGGCGGCGCGGCTCAGGAGGCCCTAAGCCGAGGGCGGCCTCCACCTCAGAATGGTGGTCATGTCGGCCGCCCAGGCGAGGCCGGAGGCGGAGAAAATAGTCCCTGCCTCCAGTGCCCGAGGCAAGGGCCCTCTTCCTCCCTTCCCCCTTTCCTCCTCGGTTGTGAAGGGGCGAGAGGGGGCTTGGGAGACCCCCACACACGCTGTGGCGGGAGGGAGAAGCAACTGCCAAGTGTGGGGGAGCGGCAGGGACAGGGCCGCTCAAACGCCTCAGCCCGCCTCAGAGTCTTGAGGCCTGTAAGTTTATCTGGTGCAAGGATCCGCGGGCCCTGTGACTGCGTGTGATGCCGCCTCAGTCACTCTCTGGGCTGCGGTAGAAAAATAGATTGAAGGAGAGGAACCGTCCGGCTGCCTGGAAAACCCGGGCTGGCGGAGCCGGATCCGTCGAAACGCGGGCGGGAACGGAATGCTTTCTTTTGAAAAAAAAAGGGGGGAGATCAGAAGGGGGGGAAAGATTGGGGCGAAATCTCTCATGCTTTTAAAGGATGAGGTAAAGGCTTGGTTTAACAGTAATGTCTTTTTTTTAAAGAAACAGACAAGAAATAGCTGTCTCGACGCTTCGATCAAGCCGAGGGAAGTTGGGCTCGTTGACCGTGCGCGGATGACCCTTCCTGGTCTCCCTTTGCCAAAGGTTGCGCCATGTTCCAGGTTTTGCCGGGGGGGGGAGAAGGGATCCCAGCGTGGCCGGGCGAGGAAATGGAGCTAACGGGCCTCGCCTTTCGGCCCCTCCCGCCCAAGAGCAGCAGAGTAACCCGAAGTTGTTAGAAACGGCGCTCTGGGGGTGTGTTTGTGCTTTTCTGAAGAAGAGTTTCGGGGGAAAGAGCTGCCAGGCGACGTTTCCGCACTAGGCTGTTATAGCGCGATGATTCCACTTTCAACCTCCTCTGGAATCCTGGGGTTTGCGGTTTCGGGAGGGGCCGTCCGGCCCCTCCCGAAACCGCAAACCCCAGGATTCCAGAGGAGGTTGAAAGTGGAATCATCGCGCTATAACAGCCTAGTGCGGAAACGGCCATAAAGTCTTTAGCCCTGCTCTGGCTTCTACCCGGTTGACGGTTAATTAGCCAGTGACGTTGACATGGTCAAACGTTATCCGTTTGTTCAACAATTTGTAGGTTTCTCTGTGGCTCCTTCCTGAGGAAACCAGTGAACCTTCAGCATCTGTAAACCAAATGCTTACACGCATTCGTTCAAAGCTTGCGCAATTTTTGTGTGTGGAAGTAAATGTGTTTCCTTTGCTTGGAAGTCCCAAAGGAGTCGGTTCTGCAGCTCACGTTGTGATAGGCTTTACTCATTATTGGGCATGCTTTTTATGTTTTAATTTTGAACCATGTCTGCCCAGAAATAAGGCCCACTGAGTTCAGTAGGGCTTGCAGCCAGGGGAGGAGGAAAGGGGTTGTAGGCTTAGGGCCTTTCTGCACTACATTGTTATAGTGCTATTATTCCACTTTCACTATCCTGTGGAATCCTGGGGTTTGCAGTTTAGGGAGGGGCCTTTAGAATTCTCAGCCAGAGAGCTCTTGGGCCTCAGTAAACTACAAACCCCAGAATTCCACAGGATGTTGAGAGTGGAACAGTAGCGCTATAAATGTGTAGTGCAGAAAGGCTCTTAATCTGAAATTAATCTGAAAGCTAGATTTTACATTTATCCATTTTGATCATAAAAAAAAACTTACATGCCAAATGATCTGGGCAGGAGCAAGGAAATATTTTTACTCACTTATTAAACTTTTATATAATAGATACAATGGATTGTGCGCGATATATACAGTCCTGAATGCTTCACTAGTACAAATTAATGTGTGTGTGTGTGTGTGTTTGCATGCCTACAATACAACCTCCAACACCTTGTATTTGTTGGCAGTCTCCCACCCAAGTATTTAACCAGAGCTGACCTCACTTAGCACGCAAGGTCAGATGAGATCTGGTGCCTTTGGGGAATTCAGGCCAAATTGATAATAGTATGTAGAAAATATACATGTGTTCCAATTTTCCTTTCAAGAAAATAAATCTTGTGTCCTATATAAATAATGTCAATGTTTCCTCTCTATTCATGCAAATCTTGCTTTAAAAACAAAAATAAAATAAATAAAATGAAAGGTCTGGGAACAGGTTGGGAACCCATTTACACTAAACAAATATAGTGTTGTTTTCTGCTTCAATTGCCAGGGATTATAGGTTGGTGAAGCATTATTTTCTCTGGCTACAAATTCTAATACCACTGTGTAAACTACCAGTCCCAGGATTCCATGAGATGTTACCAAGGCAGTTAAAGTGGAATATAGCACTATAATTCTGTACTGTGAATGGCTCCACAGTGGAGAAAGTGCAGCCCCCTTACACCATTTTGTGGGCCATTGCTGCCCCAGTTTTTAAAAACAAATTATTTTGCTCCCAAATGGTTAATTTGGCCACACTTGGGAGCAGGCTGTACTGCCAAGCCCAGAAGATACCTTTTTTGTGTGGCTATGAAGCTGACGTTTCAGTTTTTTCAGGAGTGCATGGTGGAAGGGATACAGATCTGTTAATATTATCTGATCCCCAACAAGGCTCTAAGAATCTTAACAGACCATAAGCTAAATGTGAGTCAGCAATGTGATGCAGCAGCCAAAAAAGCCAATGCAGTTCTAGGCTTCATCAACAGGAGCACAGTGTCCAGATCAAGAGTAGTGCCACTCTGTTCTGCTTTGGTCATTTCTCACCTGGAACACTATGTCTCATTCTGGACATCACAGTTCAAGAAGGATATTGACAAGCTTGAACATGTCCAGAGAAAGATTATCAAGATGAGCTGGAAACCAAGCCTTATGAAGAATGACTTAGGGAGCTGGATATGTTTAGTTTGGAGAAGAGAAGACTAAGGCCCTTTCTACATGGGGTTAAAAAAATGGTGTAGAGCGACCTCCACGGAGGTCGTCTACACCATAACGTGGATTGGGGCGGACTATGTTTGTGTAGTTCCACACCCCAATCCACACAGGGGCGACCGGAAGTGGCGCCGCCCGTGCTTTTTGAAAACCACTTGTTTTGTGGTTTTTAAAAGGCACGGGGCGTGCAGCCCCATCCAGCCCCGTCGCAGCACCGGTATGGATCTGCAGGCGTGCGCAAGGGTGTGCCTGCAGATCATGCGGGGGGCAGGATTTCCGACTGACGAGCTTCTCCAACTGGCGGAAAGCCTCCGCCAGTCGAAAGCTGCCATTTTGGGCGCTGCTGGATGCCACGGACATCACGGACGCCACCGAGTGTGGAGCGGCGAAACAGGCTGCTCCACACGGCGACGGAATAAGGTAAGCCCCGTTTCTGCGTGGAGCAGCCCGTTTCTCCGCCCGCATGTGGAAAGGGCCTAAGAGGTGACATGATGGCTATCTTTGAAGATCAGAAAGAATGTCATGCAGAAGATGAAGCGAGCTGGTTTTCTGCTGCTCTGCTGTAGAGAGTCAAACATGAACCAATGGATTCCAGTTATAAGAAAAGGGACGCCACCTAAACATTAGGAAGAATTTCTTTACTGAAATAACTGTTCAACAGGGGGAATAGACTGCTTTGGGTAGTGGACTCCACTTCTTTGGAGGTTTTTAAACAGAATTTGGATGAAATGTCTTTCAGGAGTGCTAGGCATTACTGCATGGCAGAGGTTTGGATTAGATCACCCTTGTGGTCTCTTCCTATTCTAAGATCCCATTATTTGCCCATCCTTGGCATAGATCCACAAGTTGTGATACATGGACATAAACTGGTTCATCCCTATAGTGGACTACTAGCAATCTTCCTCCTTTCTGGGGGTGAGAAAGGCTGATTTTGTACTGCTGTGGTTTCCAGACAGCTAGCAGATGCTGTCAAAGCTGTGTACATATCTTCTAGAGGTTCTGCATGAGACCAGTCAAGCACAGATCACATGTACCCATTGCGTCTAGTAATGGATGAAATTCCTAGACAACTCCATAAAAATATAAATTCCTAAGAAGACTGCTACAGCTATCAGCAGCTGTAGGAGATAATGGATTAGGACAGATAGAATTCAGAAAATCTAAAAGCTATAATATTATTTATGACTGAAATCCACAGTAGATTTTATTTAAAATATTTCTGTTAAAGGAGCTGGAGTGAGCTCCAGTGTAAAAGGATGAAAAACAGAGGCCAGTGCCATATAGTTCATATAGGTTTTGGTCCTAATCATATCTAGGGGAAAAAAATTCTACTGAAAGCATTTGATTTTACTGGCAGATAGATATATTTAAGATTAGACTACTGAATTTTTATGCTATTGCATTAAATTACCTTTGATAACAGTTGAGAAACTGCAGTTAATTCAAGAGATGGCTTCTTGTGTCCAAGGAGTGGAATTTGCGAAGTTCAGGACTCTAGACCTATCTAGTTTTTTGAATGGTAGGCACAGCCTGCCCAGTTATTACCTTGAGATCTTAGCATGTAACTGTTTGCTTGTGTTAGATTATCAGAAAACAATACAAATATTTGGAAATTTGCATTTCACTAGTGTTTTCTTGTTATTCTGTGCCTTCAAGTTATTTCCAACTTATGGTGACCCTAGGACAAACCCATTACAAGGTTTTCTGGGGCTGAGAGTGTGTGGTCACCCAAGGTCACCCAATGGGTTTTCCATGGCTGAGCAGGGAACTGAATCCTGTTCTCCAGGGTTGTAGTCCAATGCTCAAACCACTACAACACCTTGGCTCACTAGTGTACTGGCTCTGTATAAAAGGTGTCCCTACTATCTGCCATCTGTGGTAAAATGGGCCTTCTGTATCCGTAGATCCTGCATCCACAGATTCAACCAACCATGGCTTGGGGGGAAAAAATTTATTCCAAAAAACAAACCTTTTGAGTTGTTCATCATTTTACATAAGGGGTGCTATTTTACTGTTATGGAACTTGAGCATCCATGGATTTTGGTATCCATGGGAAATCCTGGAACCAAACCCCAGCCAATACTGAGAGACTACTGTATGCATCTTCCCACTGTGGTGGTGGTAATGGTGGAGGAGGAGGAAATGGGCACAGATTTTATGTAAAATACAATAAGGTATCCAAACTTTGGGGGCCAGTGGGTATATTTAGTATTTTAAACAGGGGAAGGGAAGATGGAAGAACAGGAAAATGAGAGGGAGCAGGCAAAGAAGAGTAGAAAAATAAAGAAGACAAGAGACATGATGAGAGGAGATGCAAGCACACAACATTTTGCCTGCTTTGCAAATGAATGGACTTATTTGAATCAAAAGAACACTTGCTTCTTAAAAGAAAGGAGGGGAGCTACTTGGAAACAGCAGTAGCCCAGCACATGGCTTGATACCCTCATGGGCACAATGGTACCTGTGGACACAGCTGGGAATTGCAGGACTAGTTTATCTCAAATTTAAAAATCATAATGGTAATTTAAATAACAACACAATATATTTCAGTACAATGGGGAAAAGGACAACTTCTGTGTGTATGTGTGTGGCTGCTGAATTTGATGATGTCCAGGTGCTAACACTTCTTGCGCAGCTTCAGGTCCCTTAGTTGGTAATTCTTGGGTGGAGAATGGTGTTTCCCACGTCTGTGGGGTTGTGAATCTTCTCTGGATTTTAGTGGTCTGTAAAGAAGCTCTACAGTATGCAAATCTATTGTGAACTTTAAAGGACCTTGCATAGCTCCTTTAAAGTTTACAATAAAACCTGGAGCAGATTCACCACCCCACTGGCATGAAAGCCACCAGCCAAACCTGCAAGTGGATTTTTTGCCTTGAAGCTGGATGTGGACTAGCGAGCCTTTCAAATAAGAGAACTGGCCTCTGTAAAGTTGGATACATGCCCGCCATACTCTGAGGCCTTCACAAATAGGCAGAGGTTTCAATGTCCAGTTTACTCTAGGACTGGGGGACCTTGGCCACTCAAATTTGTTGGATTCTGGTTCCCATTAGCTCCAGCCAACCTAGCAAATGGGGAGGGGGAGGGTAGTAGTGTTTCATGAATTTCTGGTTTCTAAGGCCAAATTATATGTAAATTCAGTGTCCATCTAGGTGCTAGATGGAGCCTGGGATTGAAGCTGGAGCTGTGGGTATATGCTGGATCAAACGCTACAGCAGAAGTGGGGCAAGTGGAGTCAGGTAGCTCCCCAAGGTACTTTTTTAGGCTCCCAGAAGCCCCCAAGCACCCACTTTTGGGTGAAAAATCATTTTTTCCACTAAAAATGACCCTAATGTCCAGGGTTGTATGGAAGGGGTGATTTTTAATTAGGAAGTAAGTAGGTTTTGGGGTGGGTGTGCCTCCAGCATGTGCTGGTTGTCTACTTGTACACTTTGTATAGATTGTGTATAAGAGAGGTTACTTCAGCATAGAAGCTGCCTGCCATTCACTGTTAAAAGATTTTGAGCAGTTATTGTTGTTCAAGTAGGCTCCAATCTATGGTCACCATATCCAAGGGTTTCCTTGGCAAGATTTATTCAGAGCTTTCTGATTGCCTTTTTCAAGGTTCAGGGAGTGTGACTTGCCCACAGTCACTCAGTGGATTTCTATGGCTGAGTGAGGAATCAAACCCTTGTGTCCCGAAGTCCAACACAAATCACTACACCACAGTGGGTCTTATTACCATTCTTTTTTCCTGAATGAGTTTTTCTCTGGCACGAAAAAAGACTGGAGAAACAAGGAAAAGACCCGGGATATCTGTAATTGAAACAAAACATCAACTAGAGCTCCTGTGAAATTCCATGCAAGAACCAGTTCAATTGCACAATTACAGCCTTCTCTGGAAGCATCTGGGGAAAAAGTGTCACACAACACACAACAAAGAGCACAGCAGATTGCTCACAAGTGGAGTAGGTACAGGGGAAGGGAATCCTCTTTTTAAAACACTCCAGATATCTCCTGATCCTTTGTACTACATAGTATGCCTACTCCACACTGGAGTGCATAGATTGCACTTTATTGAGAAGATAGAAGTTAATGAAAATAAATGTAAGAGAAAATAGATGTAGACTCTACATTGTAGACTTACATCTATTTTCCCAATAAAGTGTCATCTATTCACTTCATCAAGGAGGATAAAACACTTTTGGTGATTTTGGTGGCAACTGAGCCCAAAACTTTTTTAAAAAGCTTCTAACTGTTTTTCATTCATCATAATTCATTAATTCTTGCAAATGTCTTTCTGAAATCTTAAAGGGAGCATTTCTTGGGGGTTCCTTGCTATTATATGTCATGCCCATACAAATTGCCCACAATGCAATGAGGGGAGGAAGCAAATCCCTTTTTGAAAATCCCAGACTTGAAAGTAAACTTGCATTGTTTTACATGGCTTTCATGTGGTAACATCAGTCCTGCTACTGTAACTTACAATGATCCTAAAAGTAGAATGTGATCTTTAGCTACAAATAGTTATCTCTATATTAAACTCCTGCATTTATGTGACCTGACAATTTTATCTTTTACACAGTTTTCTGCTCGTTTTATCATCCAGTACCCTGCAGCTCCTTAAGGTGTGAGCAGCAGTATCACAGGTAAGGAAGTTCATAGCCAATTATTTCAGAGAGACCATGTGTATTTGTACAATGGACATAGAGGACAGATTCACATTCAATAGTACGTCAGACTGTGATCTTTTAAAATTCTGGTTTGTTATGTTTTAACTTCCTCCACAGACAACAATTAGAAGTCTTGGTTTGTTGCTTAGTGGCTTACAAACTCTAGCTCATGCGAACCATGGCTTGTTATATTTAAGCCTAGAAATATGGCTTGTTTACCTGCATGCCTACTCTGAAGTAAGATGGGGGGAAAGGCAGGAGAATTAACAAATCAGGAATAGGGTAAATGAACTGTGGTTTCATTTGGTGATCTGTAGGACAACTTGTAGCTTAAGGCAACAAATAATGGCTAACATAAATCATAACATAGTGTTAAATGCAGACATGGTCAAGAGTTATGCACAGTTTCAACAATTTCCCCTTCAAATTGTTCCTATATTATAAACAAATTGTTCCAAATTGTTTTTGGAACATGGCCTGAATTTCCATGAACATGGGCTTCTGGCGAGGGATGGGCTGCACCTCACAAAACTTGGCAGGAATGTTTTTGCTAACAGTCTTGCAAGGAAGATTAAGAGGTCTTTAAACTAAGTTCCACTGGGGAGGGGGACAATATTATTCAGGGCAAGGACTCAGAGAACACAGGGGTAAAAGGCCCAAATGATACTGGACAAGTAGTACAAGTGGCCAATAGCGGGAGGAGTAGAATCAATAGTACAGGACTTGCAGGAAGGGCCCAGGGACTTAAGTGTCTCTACACTAATGCAAGGAGTATGGGAAACAAGCAGGATGAGCTTGTACTCCTAGTACAAGAAAATAAATACGATTTGATAGGCATCACTGAGACCTGGTGGGATGAGTCTCATGACTGGAATACAGGAATAGAGGGGTATAGCCTGTTTTGTAAAAATAGACCAAAGAAGAAAGGAGGAGGAGTAGCCTTGTATGTCAAGGATGTTTTCACCTGTGAAGAGATCCAGGACTTAAACCCAGAAAGCCAGGTAGAGAGCATTTGGGTAAGAATTAAGGCAGCGAGAAACAATAGGGATATTCTGGTGGGGGTTTACTACAGACCTCCAACCCAGGCTGAGGACTTGGATGACGCCTTCCTCAACCAAATGACTGCACATTCAAAGAGGAGGGATACAGTAATAATAGGAGATTTCAATTACCCGGATATATGCTGGCAGTCAAACTCTGCCAAGACAGCAAGGTCCAGCAAGTTTCTTGCTTGTCTTGCAGACAACTTCATGGTCCAGAAGGTGGAAGAGGCCACAAGGGGATCAAATATTCTAGATCTGGTCTTGACCAACAGGGATGACCTTGTGAATGAGGTAGAAGTGGTTGGATCTTTAGGGGGGAGTGACCATGCCCTGTTGGAATTTAGCATTCAGTGGGAAGGAGAAGATAAGGGTAGCCAGACACTCATCTTAGATTTTAAAAAAGCGGACTTCTGTAAACTTAGGGAGCTGCTGGCTGGAATTCCGTGGTCAGGAATAGTGAAAGGGAAAGGAGTTCAGGAGGCATGGGAGTTCCTTAAAAAGGAGATACTGAAGGCACAGTCTAAAACTGTGCCAATAAGGAAGAAAAATGGAAGGCATCTGAAGAAACCAGAATGGTTGACTAAAGAACTCTCAGCTGAGCTAAGAGTTAAGAGAAACATGTATAGGAAATGGAAGAAGGGGGAAACCACCAAAGAAGAATTTAAGCAAGTAGCTAGGAGATGTAGGGAGGAAGTCAGAAAGGCTAAAGCACAGAACGAGCTTAGGCTGGCCAGAGACATTAAAAACAATAAAAAGGTTTTTTTTAAAATATGTCCGCAGCAAAAGGAAAAAGAAGGAGACAGTAGGGTCGCTACGCAGAGAAGATGGCGAATTACTCACAGGGGGGAGAGAAAAGGCAGAGCTACTTAACACCTTCTTTGCCTCCGTATTTTCCCAGAAGGATACAAGCACTCAACCTGGCGGTTGGGGAGCAGGGGAGGAAGCAGAGGAAATGAGGCACATAATAAGTAGAGAGGTGGTACAGGAATACCTGGCCGCATTGGATGAATTCAAGTCTCCAGGGCCAGATGAATTGCATCCTAGGATATTAAAAGAGCTGGCAGAGGTCATTTCAGAACCGCTTGCTATAATTTTTGAGAAATCTTGGAGGACAGGAGAAGTTCCAGCAGATTGGAGGAGAGCAAATGTTATCCCCATCTTCAAGAAGGGAAAAAAAGAGGACCCAAATAATTATCGCCCAGTCAGCCTGACATCAGTACCCGGAAAGATCCTGGAGCAGATCATTAAGCAGTCAGTTTCTAATCATTTAGAAAGCAAGGCAGTAATCACGAGAAGTCAACATGGATTTCTCAAAAATAAGTCATGCCAGACTAATCTTATCTCTTTTTATGATAGAGTTACTAGCTTGATAGATGAAGGGAGTGCTGTGGATGTAGCATATCTCGATTTCAGTAAGGCCTTTGACAAAGTTCCCCATGACATTCTTGCAACGAAGCTAGTAAAATGTGGGCTGGACAGGGCTACCGTTAGTTGGATTTGTAATTGGTTGACCGTCCGAACACAAAGGGTGATCACGAATGGCTGCTTTTCGTCCTGGAGAGAAGTGACTAGCGGGGTGCCACAGGGTTCTGTCCTAGGCCCAGTGCTGTTCAATATTTTTATCAATGACTTGGATGAAGGAATAGAGGGCATGCTGATCAAATTTGCAGATGACACCAAATTGGGAGGGGTTGCTAATACGCCAGAGGACAGGATCAAAATTCAAAATGACCTGGATAGATTGGAGAGCTGGGCCAGGGTGAACAAAATGAAATTCAACAGAGAGAAATGTAAGGTCCTACACTTAGGCAGAAATAATGGAATCCACAAATATAGGATGGGGGACACGTGGCTGGATAGCAGTACGTGTGAAAGGGATCTAGGAGTCTTCATAGACCACAAGCTGAACATGAGTCAGCAGTGTGATGCGGCAGCCAAGAAAGCCAATGCAATTCTCGGCTGCATCAATAGGAGTATGGTGTCTAGATCGAGGGAGGTCCTGGTACCCCTCTACTCTGCTTTGGTTAGACCCCATCTTGAATACTGTGTCCAGTTCTGGGCACCCCAATTCAAGAAGGATATTGACAAGCTGGAGCAAGTCCAGAGGAGGGCAACCAAAATGGTGAGAGGCCTGGAAGCCATGCCCTATGAGGATAGACTTAGAGAGCTGGGTATGTGTAGTCTGCAGAAGAGGAGGTTAAGAGGGGACATGATAGCCATGTTTAAATATTTGAAGGGATGCCATGTAGAAGAAGGAGGGGACTTGTTTTCTGCTGCTCCAGAGACCAGGACAAGGAGCAATGGATTCAAGCTGCAGGAAAGGAGATTCCACCTGAACCTCAGGAAGAACTTCCTGACAGTCAGGGCTGTCCGGCAGTGGAATCTGCTGCCTCGGAGTGTAGTGGAGTCTCCTTCCTTGGAGGTTTTTAAGCAGAGGCTTGATGACCATCTGTCGGGATTGATTTGAGGGTGTTCCTGCATGGCAGGGGGTTGGACTGGATGGCCTGTGTGGTCTCTTCCAACTCTGAATTTCTATGATTCTATGATTCTATAATTTTGTCCATGCTTTCCCATGCGTTCAGAGCTGAATGTGAAGCTTCTATAATAATTGTGCTGTTTTGCACAAGATTATCTTCCTTTTATATGATACTTTCATCTTAAAACTATCTTTATTTTTTCTTGTTTTCATAACAATCCTGAGAGATACAGACTGGATTTGATTAAAAGTGAGAGCCATGGAAGGTATTTTTGCAGTGTATAATTTGGTCCACTGTATATGTTATCACACATGTTTATCACACCTGTAGGTTTTTACTCTTTCTACATGCATTTCTGTGTATTGATTTTTAAATTCAAGAGCACGGCCCCAAAGCAGTGCACAGTTTAAAACACATCATAAAAAAAAAACCAGATCTTGGAAAATCTCAGATGTCTAAATAGGGTTCAGAAAAGGAAGTGTCACTAGACAGCATATTACAAACACACACTGGCTAAAGGAACTCACCAAAGAAGTATCGATTATAGGAAAGTGTTTGATTGTGTAGATTGTAAATAATAATAGATTGCTTTAAAAGAAATAAGAGTGATACAACATTTGATTACCCAATACATATCCTATTCTCTAGACAAGAGGGCCAAGTCAGGACTGAATATGGGGAGAAAATAATGGTTTCTAATTGGCAAGGAAATCCAACAAGGTTGCATTTTATTGCTCTGTTTAAATTGTCATATAGAAAGTGGAATTAGACTCAAAGAAAGATGGAATGAAAATTGGGAGAAAGAGTATCATCACTTTAAGATACATGGATGACTCCATATTACTAGCAGGGAATAGCAAAGACTTGGAACAATTACTGATAGAAGTTGAGGAAGAAAGTGAAACAACCAGGTTGCAACTTAATATGAAGAAGACAAATATAATGACCACAGATATTTTACATAACATAAAAGTGTGTAGAGAAGATGATGAAGTAAAGATTTTCTGTAGCTTAGTTCACTCATTTCCCAAAATGGAGACTAGTCAAGAAAATAAAAGAAAGCAAAGACTCAGAAAGTCAGCTATGAAGAAACTAAATAAGATCCTCAAGTGTAAGGATGTATCATTAGACACCAAAGTCAGAATCATGCATGCTATAGCATTTCCAGTTTCCATGCATGTTTGTGAAAAATGGACAGTGAGGAAAGCCAACAGGAGGAAAATCAAGTCAGCTGTGGTAGGCATCTGTAGAAGGTATGGAGCCAATTTTCACCATTCCTTCCAAAACCACTGTAAGCTATGCCATCTGGTCACTTTACGGTTGCTGAAAATTTGGTTTGGGAAAAAATGGAGTAGGGGGAGTGCATTTTTTTACCAAAAATTCTGCCACCCAAGAGCTTCTAGAGGCATGATTCTTGAGGGGTGGATGATTAAAAAGAAAAAGGGAAAAAAATGGAAGAGTAGGCATGCTGCCTAAGGCAGTACAAAAGACCTAGGTGCACTGCCTGCCACCCATGGGCCATAGAGTTCCCACCTCGATGTGGGCATGGTTGGCTTTCTTCCTTTGAGAAGTGGGACTAACCGTGTTGGACAGTTGTGGACTCATTTTTTGTTGTAGGTTTATAAAGAGAATTTCGATAGCCATCTGTCAGGGATGCTTCAGCTGTGAAGTCTTGCATTGGCAAGGGATTGGACCAGATGATGCTTGGGGTCTCTTCCAACATTACAATTCTATGATTCTCTGGTTTGAAGTGTCTCACTCTGTGTGATGGTTCCATTGCTCATTCAGCTGGTGTTATCAAATATTGAGAAATATGTTAAAACAGCAGTTTTTGCTCAAGCTTGGTAGTCTGCAAAAAAAAAAATAAAACCACAACATTGCTGTAGAAGAACTTCGGGAAAGTTTCTTTTCTTGTGTTACAGTTTCCAGAATCCCCAAGCCAAGATGGCGATGAAGAAACTTTTCCAACTTTCTGCAGGCCACCACATTTTCTTATCTACTGCTGTTATATGTGAAACTCCTTAAAAGATTTTCAAATTAAGCAATTCACTGTGAGAAGGAAAGGAAACAGGAAGCATTGCTACTCATAATACTGCATCATTCTGGAAGGAACAGTGAGACCTAATACAGTAAATAAAGTAATGGATAGACAGTTTCTATCTATTTGCTCTCTACCATGTTCATCAGTCAAGGTACACAATTCAGGTTGCAGTTCTATATCCACTTCCTTGGGAGTAAGTTTCGATTAACCCTTACTGTTTGGACTAGACAGGTAGACTGATAGATCCATTGCTTAGTTCAGGTGAATCCCAACAACTGCACACCAAATAAGATTAAAGTATGAAGATGAGTGTAACCTTCCCATTAGGCTCAAATTATTGACAATATTGTTCTTTGATGTTGTGATGTGACTTCAGGTCACCTCTGCCTTATGGCATCTGTGATGTTATGGAATTTTGGGAAAGGGGGAATGTTTTTATTAGAGAAATTGTGGTAAAATAAGTGATGGATAGCAAATACAATAAGTTAAGTGACCTGTTGGAAGGGAAGGAGAGTATAGAATGTTGGGAGTGACCAGTGAATGCCTGAATGTTTGAATTATCAACATGGGAGATATGGGAGAGACATGAATTAAAGTCAGGACAGTTAGTTAGGTTCAGCTGGGATTAGAAGTAGAATTAGTAGAGCCAATTAGGATTTAGATGTATTAAATAAGTAATCTTTAACTGTATATTGTACTTCTATTTAATAAATTATTTTTGTATTATTTTTCTGTGCCTTTGGTAATACTACAGTTGTGCTATGTGCTGAATTGAGACACATGGTATGTGTAGTGGCAGCAGTGGTTCAAGGGTGGTGGTATCTAGTTGTGCTGCTGTGGGAAGAAAAGCACAGGAACCATGAAGACATATAGAAGGCCCTCATAAGTGATGTTGGCAACAGAGGGACAAATGGAAGACAATATGGTGCCAAAGTCATAGGATAAGTAGAAGTCTCCATAGCAACTTTGCCATAGGGTTTTATTGGCAAGATTTATTCAGAGGAGGTCTGCTATTAACTTTCTCTAAAGTTGAGGAACTGTGATTTGCTCAGGGTCACCCACTAAGAAACCCATTGGCTGACCTTGGGCAAGTTACATTCACTCAACCTATAAAGTGGATGTATATACATGCATGTAGATATAAATGTAGATATATAGATATACACTATGGAAAGAGAGAGTAAGCATGGTATAGTGGTTTGAGCATTGGACCCTGGAGACCATGGTTTGATTTCCCCATTTCCCCACTTTACCTCAAGGTAACCTTGGGCATGTCACACACTCTCAGTCCCAGAACATCCCATGATAGGGTTCCCTTAGGGTTGCCATAAGTTGGAAACAACTTGAAGGCACACACCACCAACACCACAACAACAACATAATATATGAAGACCTTTACCTAAGATGTGAAAAGCTAATCACCATGGGACAGAGAGAAAGAGAAACCCAGGAGTGTTCTCCACTCCTCCTGCTCACTGTAGGGAGAAGCCCTCCTGGTAAGGAAGAAGGAGAGTAGAAAGCCTTTGAAGAAAGAAGAACCTTATTATGATGGAATACAGGTTTCATGCACAGAAAGTCCCATGTTCAATTGTTGGATGTTAAAGGGATCTCACAAAGCAGGGCTGAAAAAAACCTTTGTCTGATATGTTAGAGAGTATGTAGAAAAGACCAATAGATACATGTTCAATATAGGGTACTTCATATCTTATGCACTCAATTGAAAATGCAGTGCTGTGAATATTTGTAAGCTGCATTATGCTAAGTTATTTTATCACTAGCCATGATATACCCATGATGAAGCCCCAGTCAATTCCTTCACTCTGCAAGGCTACCTTGGACATCAAGCAATCCACTTCACATAGCTGTTTTCCTAATATGTTGGCAGCTTGTCAGTTCTGGCATTAAGTACCATGGCTTTGCATATCTCAGCCTTTGCTGCAACTCTACAGAGACATAAATAACTTCAAAGAAACAAGCTGTTGTACTAGCAGCCAAATTGTTAAGCATTGTCAATGCTCACTTTTTCATCATATTGATTTACACTGTGCGATGTGAATTTCCTTATTTAAATTTCCTCTTCAAATGTCATATTGGGTTAATTGCAAAACAATTGGATATATTCAAACCTCTAGGACTGTAACATTCATTGATTCCTGGAATGATGTATGTAGATGGCAGTAGTTGCTTGTTTGTGGTTCTTGAGATGAGTAAATCCCTGGCCTGAGTAAAAATTTAGGGTGCCCAGAGGTAAGCTTTAACATACATGTCAGTTTGGATTGGTAGTGTAATTCTTTATAGGCCTAGAGCATGATTGGTTGTTAAAAGCCTCTCCGTGTACCTGAGTTGTTTCAGAAAAAGCATAGCTGTATATTGAGCTAACGTCATGCTGTTAAGACTCAGTACCAATGTAAACATCGAGAATGATGGCTTTATGTTGGCCGTTATGTCACCCAGTATTTCACAGTTGTTGAAATCCTTTCATTTTTATCCAGGTTGCTTTGGCTTTGTCAGCCTAACGGCTAAGAATGAAAGATGCACAGTGCTCAAAATAAAATGAAACTACTATTTCAAAAATAGAAGTGATAGCACTTTTCTCTCTGGGCATATCTGTGCAATGCACGCACCTGTGTGTAAGAAAATCCCAGTGATACCACCTATTTGTTCATGTTAATGCAATATAGACATTACATGCTGTGCTACTAGGTCATTTAAACATGTGCCAGTATAAATCACAGGGAGGTGATAAATTACAAATGCAGGAGAAAGAAAGTGGAAAAAAGAATGGGAAAGTAGTCAACAGGAAGACTGTGAACCCGTAATGAGAAGAAATAGTAAGGAACATGTCTTTATACCTTTAAAGGATCAATAGTATACAGATGTACCTCAGTTAATAAAGTAGATGTGTTCCTGAGCAGGATTTCTTTAACAGAATCTTTGGTCCCAGAGGCAGAAATAACATGGAAAGAATAGGAATAGATTCCTTCACAAAAAAGAAGGGCGCTTGGACTTGTTTTAGCAAACATTTTATTCAGACCTGTGAGATGAAACACTCAAGTCAAGTAAGCCTTGCATAGGGAAACAAAATCATTTGGAATCTCCTGGAGACACTTCAAGGCTTTTTTTTTTCTTTCTTTCACTAGCTTCTACTTTTTTAATAATTTTGGTTTTGATGAGCAGGCTTATAATCTATGCTTTTGCAAAATGCTAGAAGTATCTGATGAGGTTTATAGGTTCTTTCATTTTGTCTCTGTTTGGCTGTTCATACAGTGAACAGTGTCAAGAGCGTCGTATCCCATTGTAATCAATGGATGCAACATATGGGCATACAACCATCACATCCATTGATTATAATGGACGCAATGTTTCATGTGACCTTGCATTCATGTGTTCAGAGGCCACACTAGAAGAGGGCATACTGTATGTATATATTTATGTGTGCATATATGTGTTGGGGTAATTTTTCTCCTCAGCAGCTATTGGAAATGCATCCAAGTATCTCCTTGTCACACACAGGTTGGCCAGGGCTGGCCCTCCCACTATCCAGAGGGAGCAGCTATCTCAGGTGGCATATGCAGGGAGGGGCAAGATCTTGGAAGACAGAGTGTTTTATGCATAAATGTCCTATGGCACCCTAAGCTGCCCCATTGCCCTTGGTCATGGTGGAGGATGTTGTTCTCTCACTAGTGTTCAGATAAGCTCCAAACACCACTCCAGTTGTCTCTTGCACATGGAATATGAAGAGAAGATCTTTTTTGCATGACGTTCTGAAAGAGTATTTGTTCAGCCTGTGCAGTCTACACACTTGCTTGGGAATAAGCCTCATTTAATTCAGTGGAAGATACTTTTGAATAAATGTATATGGGATTCTGCATTTTGCAGATGTCTCAAAGCAGGTCTTTGAATCCTTCTGGGAATCTTGGCCACCACTGATTGAAATCTTTGTTTTCTCACTGGTAACACTTAAAAAGCCATCCTTCAGTTCCTCACCTTTTGCAACAGTTACATAAGGAAAATGTGTAAAGTACAGATCATAGTATTCCACTTTTCTTGAAGGAAAATTCAGATTATGATATAGGATGTCCACTATTTTAGCACAAAAATATCTTCAGATGTCTAATGGAAGATGTGCCACAGTAGTATTAAATGATAAAATTTTGATTTTCCTAGAGCTAACTTAAGAATTGGAGACAGCACTAAAATCAACTGAAACTTGTTCTAATGTTTAAAGTCATTGCATGATGTATATTAGCTGGTGATAATTCAGCTTTACTTAGTTCTTACTTAACATTCATACACTGGATTTTTGAATTCACTTCAGTTAGAAGAGCAGAATGAAAATTCGAAGTAGTAATGGTGATAGCTAAGCTACACTTTCCAGTCATATGTTTCTCAGTTCCTAATTGTTCTTTTTAATAGATCACCCATTTTTGCTTTATGCATGCAATTTGCCAAAACATAGATCAAGCTCTGACCTGTTAGTATTTTTGCCTTGTCTCAGGAAGATCTTGTATTCCATACACCCAACAGTATCTTACCCTATTAGCAAGTGCATGAATATTGTAAGTTAACCATTTTGACATTATTCTTGGTTCAGAAAGTAGTTACCTTTGTGAACATGTTAAACTGTGTTAAACCAAATTAGGACGTTGGTACATCTAGCATAGTATTGTATACTCTGTCCGGCAGTAATTCTCCAAAGTCTCAGGTAGTAGTTTTTCCTATCATTGACTACCTACTCCTTTAACAGGAAATTTTTGATAGACCTGATAGGTCTTTAATGCTTTTGTTATTGAACTGAAGCTCCCAACATTGCTCACAGCTGGCTATGCTGGTTGGCCTTCTGGAACTTTCAGTCCAACGATATCCAGAAGGCCATGTGATTTGCATTCTGATTTAAAGAATGTGCTGTTTGATATTCTTCCATTTAAAGTATCACATCTCTGATTAACAATCATTGATCACACAGGTGAGCAATCATGGATTACACACATCTTTTGTTGTCCTTCGTCTCCAGTCCCCATGTGGCCAAGAAGGGAAGTGGCCTCTGCATGCATTGGTAGCCCTCTAGACCATCTTAACTGACAAGAGAAATAACATCTGAGCCAAAATTAGGCCTGTGATTCTAACATCGTTACTTTTTTGCCCCTGTATAATTTTTAACATCTTTGCCTGATGAAGAAGCCAGTGGAGCTTCAAAAGCTTGCATGATTTTTTTTCTGTATCTCAGTTGGCCAATAAAGGTATCTCTCTTTTGTGGATTTTGGATTTTCTTGTATTTTGCTGCATGGCTAATACAGCTCCCCTTGAATATGTGGCAAATGGAAAAGAGAGGCATAAAACTTTAAATGAAACAATCAGATAGAGATAATGCGTAGAACTGGGGAGACTGGAGGTTATGAAGAAAGAAGTTAGCGGACAGCAAGCAATTTGAAAGTGCACTATGAAAAGAAAGAGAGAAGGAAGTAACCAAGGCAAAAGTTTAAGCAAGGTAAATACACCTGAGTGACAAACTGAAGAAAGAAATGCAAGTTGATACCAATATTTTTCCTTACAAGAGAAGCCAGGATACCTATATTAGGAATATAAATAAATTATGAATGTTTCTGTTTCTTGTGGATCTCATCCAAGAAATCTTGGAAAATGTAGTTAATTTATTTGTTTAAATGAATATGTGCCACCTTTCTGAAATGCAGGAAGCTTAACAGTTTATTAAAATCTGAATTATATTGGTGAAGAAGTAAAACAAGTAAAAAGTTTAAAAAGCATAACATGCATCAGTTAAAATAATAACGACAGATAGTGAACTGCACCAGTGAGTGAAACTAAACAAATAGCAACATACTAACAAAGCAAAACCACATGGTAAATAAATATAACTTCCCAAAGCTTACACAATTGATCAGGTACATCAAAGATAGCAAAGAAGGTAGCAGGCATATGTTTCTGTAGTGGGGTTCCAGAGGGAGGAAGAAATCACAGCAAAGGCCTTCTTTCCATTTACCAGAGATGGACTCCTCATCTGGGATACTGGACACATTCATACAGGAGCAAATGGCATTTGTCTTTAAAGTGAGCCTGGTGATTTCTAGTACTGGAATTCCCATCATGAAACGATTTCTACAATTCTTTGGAGGAATGTTGATAATTAATTTGGTTTCAGACTGAATATATTAAGTAGAGCTTTATAATTCACTATAGGCATATAGATAACTTAAAGCCCTTACCAAAAAATTCCATTGTTTTCCAGTGACCAAGACTTCAGTGTTAATTCTCTTTTTAAGATCAATGGGACTTAAAAGTATATGCCTTTAGTTAGTTTGTCCCTGTTGTTGAGCTTATGTATCAAATATTCCCCCCACCTTCTGTTATTATGGCACCTGTATCATACTCAAATAGCACTAGGGTTTAGCGAGTCTGCTGTTTGCAAGAGAACTATTTTCAATCAAGTTCCTCCAGAATCAGAATCTTAAAATACACACAGTCTAACAATATTGTAGTTCCTACAGATTTTAGTACTTTGCTGTGTTCTCTCCTCTTTCATTTCGGTATTGAGTGTTAAATCAAGCATACCCATAATTAAACAGTACATTGGTGTGTTTTTTAAAAAAGCACGTGCGCACACACGCACGCACACACACACACACACACACATTTAGTGAGCAGAACACTCTTTCAGAATATTATTCTCACTATTTGCATAAGTGCAAATTTTGTATTTCTACAGAGTGAGGAATAATAGGAGCTTTGTGATACAAGGTTTTAGCTTTGATCTCCGCTGCAAAACTTAATGCGTGAGAACAAAGGTTTTACGTTACTTTGCAGAACACTGGGGGGGGGTGGCAGAAAAGTGCTTTATATATCTTTTCCATGTTTTCATTAATACATAGTTTCTGATGAGATTCTGTAGACCCAGTAGTGAATAGACTCTGACAATTTTTATACTACCTAGGCCATGTTTCAACAGCAGCTCTGCATTGTCTGTGGGGAGGGGGTTGTTTTGTTGTTTTTTGCTTTCTTTTTGTTTCTTTTCTTTTTTGCTTTGTTTTTGTTTTATAGATGTGTCGCCATGCTATTACCTTGCTACGTTTATTATACACCTTAGGAAAATTCTGTGGAGGAAAGAATGTTTAAAAAGAATGGGGAAAGAAAAATTTTGAAAAAAAAATGTGTGTATGTACAATCCCCCTTGTCGCAGCAACATTTTTAGGATACTTGGAAAAATCAAGCTGAAGCTGTTTCCAGGGCAAAACATGGTTTTGGACTCAGATACACACACACACACAACACACACACATCTTTTGAGCTGAACAATCAACACTTCGACCTCAAATCATTGCACATCTCCTTGACTTACGGTGTATTACAGCAGGAACATTAGTGTTGAATTTTCACGATAAGCTGTCCCTCCACAGTTTCTCCAATGTAATAAGGATAAAACAGGCATTTCATTAACTTATGGCAGTCACCCACTCCATATTCACTCACATGCTTTTATGGAAATAATAATTTTACATATTTTTTTCACACCTCTGATCCCAAAGGATCCCAGATCATTTTGCAAACTATTTACAGAAATCATTTCATCCACCAGTGAAATAAGACCCAGCTCTATAGGACAATATGCAGTCTATTTAGCAGCAGCGCAATGGTACTTACACATGGAATGAAGATTTCTCTGTCTAGTGAGAGGACAGAAGAGAGGATTTCACTCTATGTAATAAATGTCTACTATAATTTAGCCTTTAAAGAATTCACCCTAGTCTTCTACAGGCTTAAAGAGTGGTGGAAGAACTGAAAAAGCCAAATGCCACAGGCTCCAAACTTTGGGGGCCCAATGGCACATTCGGAGGTTTTTATAATTTTTATGGAAATGACCACAAAATGGTTGGTATTGGCTAGTCAGAAAATGTTGGGAACTCTTCCTCTGCCACAATCTCTATGTATTTGATGATGATGATGGAGAACAGAGAGGGAAAGAGGAAACATACAAAGCAGTGGTACATAATGGCAACCTTAAGGCTCTTCTACATGAAGCAAAAGTCTCAGGAGATGCTGGGTTTTGTTCCTGTACAAACTGATTTTATTTCTAATATCCAAATAATATTTTGCTTGTCCTGATATTTTTTCCAGTGAATTCTCAGTACCACTGCAGTGTTTTTATTACCACTGTTGCCCTACTTGCTTGGGCTCCTTTAAGAGGATTCCCAAAAGCTGTCAAAATCGTCTCTTGTGGGGAAGAATTGGCTCTGCACTGCTTTACCTATGCAAAGAGGACAGGGTACTTAGGATCTTTTTAACCCAATGTTTACGGGGTCAGGCCCAGTCAAAAATCACACAAATTGTTCAAATGTAAGTATTTTATTAACATAGATGTAAAGTCCCTACAATCACTCAGCTGCGCGCACTACAACAAGCATACAAGACTATAGAAAGTTAAAGTTCATACAATCACTCAGCTTCACACACTCCAACAAGCATACAAGCCTATAGAAAGTTAGAAAGAGATGAAAATTAGGAGAGAGAGAGAGAGAGATAAGAGTTTATTTAATACTATACCAATCCAGAAGTCTTCAGCTGGGAGAAAACGATCTCAGCCACGCCTTTAGAGGCTGCGGGGAGCTTACCAGCTTCATGGTTTTGCAGATCTGAGAGAACTCCCAACTCTAAGCTCTCAAAACTCCAAAACGAATCTCTCCAAAACTACAAATCCAAACTCTGAAAAAGAATGAGAAAATGTGCCTAGTTATAAAGCTGACAAATGTCCTGTGAAACCAGACGGCTGCAGTTTTTATTAAAATGGATTTCAGCTTTGTAGTTCAAAGAAAATACAGCCAAGCATCCTTGTGGTTTCCTGCAAGATCAGTATCTCTCCGGAGATGCATACCTCAAAGTGTCAAATTCCAGGCTGTTTTGCATTGTTTATTTGTTCCCAGAGAGTAATTGTCTCCTGGTCGCTGCTGAAAATCCATTCAAGTGGCCTTTGAGCCATTTGCCAGATAACCCAGGATGTGACAGGAAACAGGCTACTCAGCTCTCCTGCCTACATGTCCTTCCAGTATATCTCTATGGCTCACTATGTTTGATATAAAATAAGTAGGATCCTCAGGACATGTTTTTTAGATGTGTTAGGGGGCTTACACCACTCCTCAGGTGGTTTTATTTTTTCCTGGTACAGTCTGAAACTAAATGGATCGGTTACTTGCCTGTGTGTTTTTACTCTCTCAGAGCCAGTAAAGATGCTGCAAGTAAATACGACTACTGTTTCCAGGACGCAGGTTCAACAGTGATCAAGCAAGGAATGTTAGCACTAAAACAAAATGACCCTACTACTTAACAAGTGTAATACTGCACTTTAGCGCTATGACTATAACTGCTGAATAATAGTGATTTTTTTAAAAGGTTCAGTAAAAATGGGTGAATATCCATTTCTGAAATGTTGCATGAGACTGCATGTGGCATGTGATCAGAGGCAGGGGGAACAGGAAGGACACAAATGGGGGAGGGAAAGCATCAACAATTTTCACAGACACAGCTCCCAACCCCTTATACCAGTCAGCAGAGACATCACTCTATTCTCTTTCATAGTGGGGAAAGTTGTATGCGAGTTTTCCTCTTTCTCTGTGTGTTTGTGGTATGAGCAGAGCACAGATGGGAGAGGGAGGAGATTGCAAGAGCATAGACCAACCCTAATCTATCAGCTGTGGTCAAAAAAGTAGCAGTCTTCTATCTCTGGCCATCTCCGCATGAGGGAATTAAAACGGCCCAGTGCATCCTCTCATGGAGGTCGTCTGCACCTTGGAGTGGACTAGGTTTGGACTACTTACTGGAGATCCGCACCTCAGTCCACTCCGAAATGCCCCCAACTGGTCCTCCAGCACGCTTTTTAAAGAATGGTAGAAAACCGTTCTTTAATTTTTCGGAGAGCACCATTGCGTTCCTGCTCACTTGTGCAGATTTGCAGGCTCGAACCAATGCAAGCCTGCGATCTGCAGAGGGTGGGCTTTAGGCATGGCGAGCTTCAGCGGTTGGTTGGGACCCATGAACAACTGGAAGCTACCATTTTGGAAGCCGGAGCAGTGCGGATCCATGACCTTGCACTGCTCCGATTCACCCTGGATGAGACGGAGGAGCCCTGTGGAAGGGCTTAAGGAACAGTCCACGTTGGTCCATGCCCAGAAGATCCAGTAAGTAATGGCACGGAGTGATTCCCTCGCCCCATGCGGAAATGGCCTCTGTTTGACAAGACCACAGTAAAAGTTAAATAAAGCCACTCTGCATTTTTCAAAAAGTAAAACAGAATTTATAAGAGTGCTGTGTAAGCTTTGCTCCCAAATCTTGATGATAACACTATTTGCTGCTCACATAAGAGTACTAATCTTCACTGCAGTTGTTCCCTTCCTTGGAACTATTTTTATTAAAGATGTACCTTGCATCAAACAATGACCAGTTTTACAATGGCAACAGACAATCTCATCATCATCTCCCTCCCTGAACTGCTCTGAAAGATAATTTTCCCGTTGAGCACTTCATCAATGCACAGTTGTGATCATTCTGAAACTGACTAGATATCTTGTATTTAAATATTAATGTTTATGTAGTTATTAGAATATTTGATGATTTGTCCAGAGGCATAGCAAAATTGAATATAGCATGTCATTTATGGTAATACAGAGAAGAAGAGATTCAGGATAAAAACTTCTTCCAGATTTGTGACTGCCCTGACATACAACTCTTTGCAATAATTTTAGGGTTCTGGTTTTGTGCCTCTCTGTGCCTGTGTACATGTACTCTGTCTCTCTGTCTCTCTCTGTCTTTCTTTCTTTCTTTCTCTCTTTCTCTCTCTCTCATGCACACACACACACACACACACACACAATTTTTACATGTAGGAGTCCAGAACATGTTATTCATGGAGATCTGTAGAGATATGTAGTGAAAACATGCTATTTTTGTGTATTGAATGTTAGTTTAGTTGCATGAAGAACTCAAAAGTGAGAAAGTTGACATAATGGAAATAAATATCTTCAGTTATCCCCGTTTCTTCAGGAGATTATCTGCTTAGCAAATTCCAGAGGTTGGAAAAAATAACCTTTTAGGCTAGAACTCCCAAAATTCCCAAGCTAGCATGGTCAGGTACAGCTTGAAAAGAGCTCTGGGAAATTTCAGGCTCTGACAGATTCTGGAATACAAGTAATTCCAAAAGCTAAATTATCAGAAAGGGGCTTGGTGTACCACGATATCAGTGTGCTGGCTTCATTGTTCCCCCTTCTGAACTGTGCAATCCATGCAAAACTAGGCAAGAACATAACTCCTAAATCAGGACTCAAGGTAGATCCCAATAAGATTTAAAAAACATACAGATAAAAACAGAAAAACATTATTATTTAATATAATCATTATTTAATATAATAGAAGAGTAGATACATTTATATAGTCTTACAAATGAAACCAGCCTTTTGAGGGCAACCATAATGCTGATGCAGCCCAAGATGAAATTGAATTTGACACCCCTGGATTAGACAGACAGACAGACAGACAGACAGGCAGTAGAAGGCCAGAATAGGGCTTATGTGGTATACAGAGAGGATTGTACATCTCCTCCTCCAGCCTAGAAAGAGAATTTGTTGGGCCACATGATTGCTTGGTCCAGACCTATTCTCACGAGAGCTACAGTACTTCAGAAGCAGTCTGGGGATGAGGAAGCAGTTGGGGATGAGGAAGCAGAATGCTGATATTGGGCAGGCTTCTGAGCCAAAGGTGGGCAGGACCACTCTTTTGTTGTCTCTCTTTCTGCTACCCCTTCACTGTCCACCCTCCCTCTTTGTGGGAGGAACAGATTGCTCTTTTTAGAGATTTGACATGCTAGCTTCCAGCAGGATTTTGGTATTAAGCTGTAAGGCAGAGATGGGCAAAGTGCACCCTGCCAAGCTGTTTTTGAAGCTATTGATTCCATAAGAATACCCAGCCTGACCTTTATTTGCCTTCTCCTCCCCATACTCACACAAAAAAGAAGGCAATGAATTGCTTCTCCTGGAAGGCTTCAGAAATAGCAATTCACCTTTTAAATAGGTTATGGGGAACCATACACTCCTTAACATTTAAAAAAATGAGTAAAACAAAACTGGACTTCCAATCACTGTTTTTATGGGGGTGGAATAGCAATTTTCATGGTGTCCAGAGGGTTCCAGAGAAAGAACACGTCAAATAAACAGCTGACTGGTTACCTGTGCTTAGCAGCCAAAATTACTATAGTTTTTTGGAAAGACTATGGCCATTTCCGCATGAGTCTGTTATAGCGTGATGATTCCACTTTCAACCTCCTATGGAATCCTGGGGTTTGCAGTTTGTTACCCTGTTTACTGGGGGTCCCGTAAGGGACACCTAAATGCACTCACAATTAAACAAGTTGGGGAAATTAACTAGAGCACAAGTTAGCAATGCGAGAGGCAGGGCAACGCAGCGGAATCTTTTACCCAATGTCTACAGGGTCAGGCCAAGCCAAGGAGCACACCAAAGTTTAAGAATAATTGAGGTTTTTATTAAATACGGACAAACAGTGTATGCAACACACTCACACAAGTAACTATAGAAAATAAAGGTTGGAGTGGTATAGAGGGATTTTTGAGAGGGATTGTTGAATTGGGTGATACGACACCTGTACTGAAGCCTGGAGAGGTCTGAAGATTGAGTTCGTTGGTATGGAGTCTCAGTATGTGGGCCTGAAGGGACAGCTCACCAAACAAAACAGCAGCAAGGCTGGATGGAAGTCTGGAGTGATCCGAGGATGGTCTCGGAATCAAGGGTTTTTATAGGGAGAAATATAACTGGAGACTATTCCATACTTGGGGAAAACAATGAGTTTCGGGTGGGAGACAAAGCTTTGGAAAGGTCAAAATTTAGCATGATTAAGTCCAAATTGACAAAGAGGTAGACAGTATGCAAATGCTCAGTGCTTGGCAGTTGAGTATTCAGCTTGCCAACTTGCCTGCTCAGGGCAGGGAGTTCTTTGTAAGCAGTGTGCATACATAATAAGGGTGTTTGCAGAAAGGTCTCCTAAAGCAGTGATCTGGCTATTTCTGGCCTGCCTGTATTGTGTTGGGATATTGCAGCGTTTGATGCCCGAGCCTAGTTCTGTGCTTGTCCGGGGACCTCACAAACACGTGGAGAAGGGTTGTGGAAGAGAGCCAAATTATTGATATCAAAATGATATCTTTATGCTATCTCCAAGGAGGCCTAATCTGCAGTAACAAGTTTCAGGAGGGGCCAGCCAGCCCCTCCTGAAACTGCAAACCCCCGGATTCCATAGGAGGTTGAAAGTGGAATCATCGCGCTATAACAGACTTGTGCAGAAATGGCCTATGAAGTCTCAAAAATTTTAGATTGGTTAATCTCTCTCTCTCTCTCTCTCTCTCTCTCTCACACACACACACACACACACAAGTTGAAGGAATAGTTTTCATGGAAAAAATCTAGAAAATAATCAGATAGAAAATTCTTTTTCTGAAACCTGATGTTCTTTTATTAACTACAGCGATAATAAAAGTGATGCTTAACACCCTCCAACTACACATGAAATATCTGTGGAGATCTTTTAACTGCATAAATCTTGTGGGTTTTAGCATCATATGAGTTCTCTGTGTTAGAATATCTTACTTTCTGTAGTTAATTTTTCTCAGAGTTGTTTCTGATTTATGTTCTGGTGTGGGATTGAAATTAAATACAAGGAAAAACTAACAAATAAACATAGGGCCTGGGGCAGAAAATTGGCTCTCAGGCCTACCAGAACTGCCCTCAACAAACACTACACAAAGAAGGTTTATTTATTATTTAAAGCATTAATGCCCTTGGTATTAAGCATTTAACCCAAAAGGCTCCCAGAGCAGCTTAAAGGATAACGGGCATCACAACAAAGAATATCTTATTAAGGGCATATTAAATACAGGAAAGGGGGCATCCAGACTTTCCATGATGAAAACAGATCTCTATTGGGTTGATTCAAAAAATGTTCAACACTACCCATCTTACCCTGCAAAACTGAAGCCCTGTGGGGACAGGAAGATTGCAGGGATTCCTACATGCACATATTTGTATACACACAAGTCCTGTTCAGATTGCCATTAGTTGGAAGGGTGGGACCAGCTATCAAATTTGTCAGTTTCTGGGGCCCAGGTAAGTCTGCATGTTCTGGATAGCCACTACCCACTATCAGACTGTCATGACAGGGGAACTGAAGGATATATCGCTGAGCATTGTCCATTTATGTGGAGTGACAGGCCCAAAATACGACAGCAAGCAGACAGCGATGTGACAATTCACAGCAGTCTGTGCGAATTCACTCTATGTCATAAAACATGCCTTGGAATTTTCTAGAACATGCAGATATGTGCTGGTTTTCAGCAAAATAGTGTGATGAGGCTCCCTGCGTGACAAATGTTTGAAACAATCACATATTTACCACCCAGCTATGTACCACTACATTTATCTCCTTCAGGGATTTTCTTAAAGTGTACCCATATTGTAATCCTTTAAAGCAGTGCATCTCAAGCTTTCTCATAGGCCAGGGACTGGTACCAAATTTCTTCCCATTGGTTATAATTCTCTTTTCCTTTCTGGGAAACTTGCCATTGACAGGTAGCCAAAGACTGAGCAGCCAGCATTGGTCCAAGAGCCACCACTTTGAGTTGTTGCTGTGTGCCTTCAAATCATTTTTAGGTAACAGTGACCTTAATGCAAATCTGTCACAAGGTTTTCTTGGCAAGATTTATTCAAGGAAGGGGTTGCCTTTGCCTTCCTCTGAGGCTGAGAGAGTATGATTTGCCCAAGGTCACCCAGTGGGTTTCCATGACTGAGCAGGGATTTGAACTCTGGTATCCAGAGTCATAGTCCAGTGTTCAAACCACACTGGCTCTCCCACTTTGAGTAGCACTGCTTTATAGGTGTATAGTTGCCATATTGTCTGTTTTTTGCGATGATCTGTGCTTCGTAGTTATAAACATATTGTAAGAGCATTTAGCTTTCTGTCAATTTGTGTAGCCTCTGTGTTGTCTTTCACACAGGCTACAGTTTTCTCAGTGGACTAGTATTTATCAGACATCAGCCTCTGGTGTTATTAGGTATCTGCCAATGATGCCTGAAACAATAAAGGTTCCTCAGGTTGGGAGCCCCGAGTGCCACTAAAAGTATACATATAGAATCCAAAATGAACACTTGTTCTAGTTTTGAGAACTGGTTTTCACTGCCCAAAATGTACACAGAGGGCCTGTAGAAAACTTGCTTAGTGCTTTTGCATGAAAATAAGCCAGCTCTGCATTTTTCTCAACTAGTTATGCTTAAGATGCATAAAGTCATATACCATGTTTTGATGCTTTGTTTAACTGGAAGTCTGGCATTTCAGAGACACAAAGAAAACTGAATTAATAAGCTCTACAGATTCCTCTTCATAGCTTCCTCATGCCCTTCATTGCTGCTGTAAAACTTCAGTCCCTGCAGGGGGACTTGTATACAAGTTATGCCGTACCCCATAGTTGCTGTAATAATAGATAATGGCTGCATTTACATCTCGGTAGCTGCAAGCTTCCCTTCTAACCAGTGCATGAGGGTTATTCTCTAGATGTATAAGCAGCAACACTATGTGTAATTCTCCTCTCGTGCTGCAAAAGTATGTGTGTAGCTTTGATATTTAGCATGGAACTCAGCATCCTTTGTTTCTTGGCTTGTGTTTAAAAGTTTCTAACCCTTATGGCTGTCAAGATTAACTTGAACGTGTACAGGTATAACCTGATTAAATTTCAGAAGTCAAAGGAAGGGTGAGTAGGATTTCCTGCAATTAAGAGGCAGGGCTTCAGTGCCTGCACAGTTCCCTGCCCTCCCATTATTAACAGAGTATGCAAATATATGTAAATTGGCTCCACGTGGCTAATTCGTTCAGCTTTCCTTGGAGCAAAATTTGATTACTATCCTTCCTCTCTCTCTCTCTCTCTCTCTTTCTTTCTCTTTATCTCTCTCTTTTTTCTTTTCAGCAGAGAGCCACATTGCCTTGGACATAACTGAGAGTTTTATCAAGAGAAAATGAAGCATGCCTCTAGCATAAACTGGATAGATATTTCAAAGTGAACCCAGCATAGCAGAGAATATATGCTGCACAGATGTAAGGAGTTTACAGACCCTGAGATTCATAGAGATTGTTGTTTACCAGTTCATTCCAGGTATTTGTCAGGAGAGATAATGTACAGGTAGAAAGTAGCGGATCAGGATGAGTGAATGTTGGGCATGGGACTTTGAGGTGATAAAACATTGTTTAGAGTGATCACACATTTTGGAGTTTTGAAATGCCCCAAACTCCCAAGGTTTCACAGTTATCAGGAAATGAAGTGTTGTGCATGAATATATGCATTATACTCTTTGATAATAATTGCTTACCTCACATGGGTGTCACGAGAATTAATTTACAAGTTAATATTTGTAAAACACTTTGAAGATAAAAAGACCTTTATAAATATGTATTATTGGTATTTATTGTTATTAATAAGCTACATTTATTCAAACATGTCAAAGTCACTAATCCATGCAAACTTTGAGGCTTGGAAAAGTCTGGCTTTTTGAGTTGACAAAAGTGTAAGCAGTCAACTAAGTCACTCTTTATCTATTGAATAAATGGTTTTCTTCCTTCGCTACTTGGCTGTTCCTGAAATGATCAAACAGAAGCTAATAACTCATAAAATTCTCTAGAATGAGAATTGATATAGGAAATAGAAGATGTGATTCTAAACATTTTAACCTATTAAGAAGCAAGTCCCATTGGGTAGGACTCTGGTCTTTGTCTCCAAATACCTTATTTGCTACTTATTATTAATTATTATATTTAAAATATTTTTATATTTGCAGGGGTAAAAACTTTTATCACAGTGGTAGGAGTCATGCAGCCCTCCTAGTGTTGTTGGACTACAGCCTCCAGCATTCTTCACCACTGGCTGTGGCAAGGGGTAGTAGAATTTGCAGCTGAACAAACACCTGGAGGACCGTGTGATTCCCACCACTGTTTTATGAGCACTTGTTCATTACAGCATGAACTAGAAGCAGGGCTAGCCCAAAGCATTTTGCTGCCAGATGGGCGGTTTCTGCACTAGCCTGTTATAGTGCAATGATTCCACTTTCAAAATCCTCTGGAATCCTGGGGTTTGCAGTTTCCGAAGGGGCCAGCTAGCCCCTCCCGAAACTGCAAACCCCAGGATTCCAGAGGATATTGAAAGTGGAGTCATCACGCTATAACAGGCTAGTGCGGAAACGGCCATGGAAAAGACAGGATAGTGTTGTTTCTTATATAACACACAGCAACTGTCTGGACTGCCAGTTGAATCTCAGCTATGGAATAGCTACCTATATCACGCCTGAGGGTGCAAGACCAGTTGAGGAGAGAAGGTGAGGTCATGGGATGCTCATTGCTGTATCCAGTAAGGGGACAGGCCAAGAGGGATGGGCAAGGAACTGCCTTTGCTAGCTCTCTCTTTTCTCACCCTGCCTAACAATAAGACTGGCCCTGGTCGACAGCATAATTGCAGAATAGGTTCCTATCAAATTAAGCTGTCGGTCCAGAATATTAGATTTATGGACACTGGCCAAAATTGATTCTGCCCACAATTAAGTTCATACTGTATGAATGTCCCATACAGTCACCATCTGCTCTGAACTCTCTCGCTGTGCATTGACTTACACATGTACATGTTCAAATGCCAGTGGTGCAAGTTAATTTTGAAAATATCATGCAGGCCAGACATTCCACAGTAAAAGCATACTTAGCATCATTTTTAAAGACAGCTCTAATATAACTGTTAAACACACTGGATGAAAAAAGGTCTTGTTCTTGTTCTTCAGTATCACCACAGATGTATTACTATTGACTACCTGTAGCATATGTGTAGAAATAATAAAAATAACCCAAAAAGTGACCATCACTCAGGGCAAATGTTCTGTACATGGAGATCCAATGACCTTACCTATCAGTGGCAGATCAAACGAGCATGAACATAAGTATGTGGATCTCCTCCTCCTTTTGAAAAAGAGAGGGAAAATCATACATATGAGCACGGTGAGGACAGTGGCAATGGTGGGCTTTGGAGTGTACTTAGGATTCTGGGCTGGGGTAACAGTTAGAATCTAAACCTGTCTCAAAGTAGCATCCTCATCTTATCTAAACCTCTCTCAAAGTGGTTAAGAGAGCTTCAAGAGTTGGCAGGGATTTCTTTTGCTACATTTTTGTGTTTTACAACCACTTTATTTTTCAAACTAGCCTTTCTATAATAGGTGTGAAATAAATAATCTCTGCTGACTGTGGCAAGTGAGTGTAAAACAAATATCCCCACACATGCAATTTTTAAAAATATATAAGGCATTCAAGTACAATGATAATGAGTACAATATATTCAGCCTAAGTAGATACCATAGATTTTGTTTCTTCTGACAATTTTAGAGCAAGACAAAGAGTATAAAATGGATCATACCTCGGGAAAGAAAAATTCAATCATAACACATGTCTCAGAAACAAGAAGACAATGTAAAACATGCTTCCTTCCAACCCAGCCACTTGATTATTGCCTTTTCAGTGTTTGCTATATTACCAGAGAGGGATTTGTTCCTAATTGCTGAGTGGTTTGCATTGGAACTGTTCTGCTAAGGACATTTTATTCCTACTGTGGCTTAACTTAGTATTATTGAGATGAACTTATTGGCACCCAAAGGGATTTATTAGCAAACAGTGAAATTGGTGTTAGAAGCAAGATTGTTCATCCCAAGCAATATTTATTAACATTAAAGAAAATTGATTAGCAGTGATTATGGTTTGCTCTTGTACCTGTCTTTCTTTCTTTCTTTTTTTCCTGAACAGTCATTCAGATAGCATGCAAATTTAAATAGTCCCCTCAAAACCCTATGTTCTTTCAATTTTGTTCTTACATATTCAAGTGGTCAAAAGCTATTTATTTATTATTATTTATTTATTTGTTGTATTTGTATGCTGCCTTTGTCCCAAAATGGGACCCAAGGTGGCTTCCACCAGTAAATAAAACATTTAAAACAATTAAACATTAAAAACATATGAACTAAGGTGAACAATACAGCCACTAGATTATTGAAGGATTTGGGAATACTTATATCATCTGAGAATATTAGGAATGCTTTCTACTAAGACAGAGGGCCAATCTACATATTAGAAGTGTCATGTTAAACTCCATGCAGTAGCTCATAGAGGTTGTACCCATTTGTGAAGACACTGTCCATATGGTTATGGTTTTACAGGAGATGAGGCACTCTACATGTGGTAGCCCCTCTGTGGTATAACTGCACCAAATGATCCAAGCATCTTCAATGCAATCACTGTAATGTTTCAGGACAAGTCTCACCATTAGGCAGAGTGATGCAGCCACAGGCCATAGAATTGGGGCATGCCCACTAAGGCCATTTCCAATCTAGATGCCATTAGCGTGTTGTACTGTTATAGTCCGTGAATTGTCACTTGTGCAATGTTAGCAGGTTAGGAATGCTGTTTTCCACACTCTTCCACCTTCAGTAGATGAGTAGTGTTATTGCCACCAGTCTTCCTTCCACACTACTGCATCCTTGGCCACTCCCTTTCCCTGCCTTCACCCCACCCCACTGCCCCGATTGGTCTCCCCCCACCTTTGGAAGCCATACTAGCACGACACTGTTGTAACCACACTACAAGCCAGCACACTATTGCAGTTTCACACTGTAATGTTTAAAATGTACTTTAAAAAAATAAACAGTTTTAACACAAAGGAGAATTTATTTAGAGAGGCGATAGATTTCAAAGTTACTGTGCCATAGGAGTCAGGGAGGGAGGGACAAGCTGAGCACACCCATGCCCTGCCCACTGCTGGATCCAGAACAATAGGAAGCACTATCAAGCACTATTACAGTACCTCACAGAGCTGGCTGATGGGGTTGAAGTGCTAAAGGGGGTGCTTAATGGATTTTTTATGAAAATAGAATATGATCATTTTGCAATGCTTGGGGACAGGATAGCAGCTGCATAGCAATACTGTCTTATGGTAGCACCACTCCTGAACCAGAAATAACCTGCTGATGTTGTGCTATAGCAACATTGTGTGGAAATGGTCTAAGTATTGATCAGTATTCACTGTAATATAACACTCATATATTGTAATATACCATATACAAAAGTACATATACAGACATGGAACAGACAGGATGTGTGGTGGTTGATGCTTTGTGGATGTGGCTAGCACTGTCTTCCTACCTGTTCTCTGGCCATTCTAGATTTGGAGAATCATGAAATGGGCTGCAAACTCTTTAATTATTTAATTTGTTATTGTTCTCTTTTTTATTGCCATGAAATTGTGAGATTTTTCACTTCTGTTGCCAAAGTAACTTGGCTGTCTTTTGGTGCTATTTACTGCTTATCTCAAGTGGGTGGGGTGGCTTCAAAAAGACTTTTCATTGAATTTGACGCACTTGACTGAAGTAGCTTTTTCTCACATCCCGAGACTCACACCTTGCTTACAATCCACAGTTCTGTGAGGCTTCAGAGGGCATTTTTAAAAGAAATAATAGCATACAACACAATGCACATTTTACGAAATGTCAATGGAAAAATATGCACATGCTTTATCAGTTGGGAAGATTCATACATTGTGTAAAATATGTACGTAAATTCACAGACTGTGAACAATGTGTTTAAAATACACACACATTTTCAGACACATGCACCCCTACAGTCTCACAACAGGATATGGAATAAGGATAGAAAGAAAATTCAGGCTGAATTTGGAGAAATGCAACAAAATCAAAATCCCATAGATCTGAGGCAGCAAAATGTCTTGGAAGGACTCCTCAGTTTAGCAACACGTGGACTGGCAGAACAGTAGATCTAGTGAACAGGGGCGTGCCTGTTATTTTTGATATTTGAACAATATTTGGATAAGGAGTATAGAATTCATGAAAAGCATAAAGCAGCTTGAGAGAAATGAGCATCTAGCAAACATCTAACTCATCTAAACTAGAGCTATTTTCTGAAACAATTTCAAATATCTTCTTGTGTACAGGTAAACAAATGCTTGCTGAAAGCATGGTTCTGCAACATTATTCTTGTTTAGGGAAGAGGATGAGGAAAGCAAAGGTTGTGCTGTTAGCTGCTAAGAGATTGGGATATTTCAGAACCATTTAAAAGAAAAAGAAAAGCTCCATTTCTATGGAATATGCCCCTGAGGTTCTACAGCATTGAAATACACTGATGACTGGCACTGACACATCAGTGTCAAGGATATATTGTGCGTCTACTTTGTTTATAAAGCTGCTTCAAAAGTGCCAAAAAAAAAAGGGAAACACAAAGAGAAGAAAGGTCAAAGGTGGTCAAGCTTTCTATACATAATTAGCCATTTACATTAGGGCTGCTTTCTTGAAGCAGTTTAACACTCCACTGAAGTACAATCCTTAAAGTGGAACCTGCAATACAATGTGCTGTAAAGGAAAAGAGAAGAAAATCAGAAGAAAATCACCAGCCTGGGGAAGCATTACCTGGGCAGATAAGAGGAAAGATAGTAATCCACCCAACTGCATGCTGAAATGGATCTGTCAGTCTTAAAGGCGCCACAAGAAGGCAGACCTAGGACATTTGGTCAACCCGCTATTGTGACAATTTTTGAGCTGAATTTGACAGTAGCTTCAGGAAAGGGGAAAAATGGAGGGTGGAAGGTGGGCTGCTTTCCTGAGGCCATTCCACACATTATGGTTGCTAAGTGTATAGCCATGATGATTTTAAATGTATGCCTAAACACAAAAATGTTTGAACACAAGGAAGATGCTATTGCAGTAACCTATATCATAAGGATAACATTTGTCAGGGAGCCAGGATTGATTGCAGGTCAGTGACAAGTACATTGTCAATAACAAATCTAGTTTTCATGCTTTATAAGATGCACAACTCTACAGTGTTACTTTGTCATTCAGAAGTAATTGTATTCATAGAATACATCTCATTGAATGTTTTGCAGAGTTAGAATAATAAATACTGCTTGCTGTTCCATTGTCCACATACACAGGTGGAATGAATCTTGCACAAATGAGTAACACCTTGCATATGCATCTCTGCAACTGATCAGTAGCTCAGCAGGACTCAAGAGTACAGACAGCAATTCCCTTGTCTTTTTATGGCTGTGGTTTAGCATTCCTTTAGGAAGGAAGTAATGTTTATGGGCAGTATGATTCTGTAGACTTACTGTAAATGAACTGTCAAGCAACTACAGTATTCATGGTTGGGAGGCTGTAGTACTTAAGAGACAAAAAGACAAAACTATCATATAGGCTTAGGGATTTATCCCCAAATGAGTTAAATGACCACTGTCCAGAAGCCAAAAAGTGTTGAATCTTGATAGTCAGCAAAGTCCAGAGCTTCGCAGTGTTCCAGTGTTCATATGGCACCCTTAAATGAAAATTCTCCACTCACTTCACATGTGGGAAGTTTCACATAATTTTCCTCATCAGTGGAGTGAAGAGGAATACTTTGCTTGTCGTGGGAACTGTGTGAAGACTTTGTTGTCTCCCTTCATTTGCTGTTTCTGCACTACACTGTTATAGTGCTACTATTCCACTTTCAATATCCCATGGAATTCTGGGGTTTGTAGCTTACTGACTCTCTTGCTGAGAATTCTAAATGCCCCTTCCTGAACTGCAAACTCCGGGATTCCATTGGATGTTGAAAGTGGAATAATAACACTAGAACAGTGTAGTGCAGAAATGGCCACTATAGCATTTTTTTTCTTTTAAAATATTTCACACCAACGTTTTTTATGATAAAAAATTCTCTTTCTCAACAAAATTAAAAATGATTACAATTTTTTAAAAATATTATAAATAGTCAACAAGCATTGTAAAGTCATACATTTAGAGAAATGGAAAGCAGAAAACCTAGCAAGTTAATATGTATTTAAATAGCAGGGGATGTATTTGCAAGTTTTTCTAGGAAGGGTATTCCAAACCATTGAGGCTATTAATGGTGAACCTTTGGATTTATCACTTGGGCCCTTTTCGCAGTGCCGGCGCTTGCGCGACGGAGGAGGGCGGCTCACGCAAGAACCCTCTCCCGCAACGCCGCCACTCCCCCCGCCTCCTTACCACACGTGGAGTCTTCTTGCGCAACGGGTGCTCTTCAGCCACACCCCCAGCTTCCGCAGCGCCCCCTGGGAGCTGTAGGCGCCGCGGGGGGTGGAAGCGGGGAGGAAGCGCAACAGGCCCGCCTGCGATAGCGCTCCGCACTCCGGTAAGTGTGGGACGCTGCCGGGAGCCTTGCGCGAGTGCCATTTATTTTTGCTTCAAGCCGAAAATAAAAAAAATCTGTGCTCGCACCACTTCAGCCCCGTGAGCGCCGCGGAAGTGGGAGTGCGTCATGCAAAGCGACGCTCCCACTCCCGCGAGGCTCACGGGGCTATTTCGCGAGAGAAAGCCCGTGCGAAAAGGGCCTTGAAAACTGTAAAGAGGACAATGGGTCACTCAGACCCTAATTATTTAGTCATGCATGGCCCAAAGTTAGTGTGTGTTTTTTTCCATAATAGAAGCTACAGTTTACACACTAACTGTGTGTCAACTGGAAAATGCGAAGTGGTCAGTTGAGCTGGAGAAAGAGTAGCCAGTCTGCTCGCAGTTATGCCTTCCCTCACAAAAACACAACACTTTGGTCAAGATTTATCTAAAACACTTTGAGACAAGGAACATAGGCCTTTTCCGCACTATATTCTTATAGCACAATGATTCCACTTTCAACATCCTATGGAATCCTGGGGTTTGCAGTTTCGGGAGGGGCCGAAACTGCAAACCCCAAGATTCCATAGGATGTTGAAAGTGGAATCATTGCGCTATAAGAGTATAGTGCGGAAAAGGCGATAATGGTTCCCTTTCCCTTATTCCACATACACAAGCCAACTGCAGTGTAGAATGGAAAGGGAAGGAGAAAGAAGGATAACATCCTTCCCTCCATTTTATCCACCTCATCCAAAGGGCAGGAATGAAGGAAATGTTTCTTCTTTGTGTCTTAATTTTTTTAAAATGGAAAGTTGGCGCTTCATATTAAAACTATGAGGCTAGATACTCACTGCTTTTTCTGTAAACAGGAAAACTCATTCATAAATTAAAAGCAAAGAAAGAAATATATTTTCTACTGTAATATAGAGTAGGCACTTAATTTCTCTTTTCGGCTAACTCTGGACACGATCGAGATATCTACTTTAGGCATGCTCAAGGGCTTCTATAAGCCCACAGGGACTTATCAGGAACCATAACATGCCATATTTCAAAATGCTTTTGAAACTCCCCTGGGTTTCAAGAGATTTGTTGTGTGGCATGTAGCAATGTAAGTATATAAGCAAGGAAACCCAGTTGCATGATTCTCTGGGCTTTATGCCAGGTTTTACTGTATTATTTTAAATGGAGTATTGATATTTAAAAAATATGGGGAGGGGTGCCCTAAGAAAACATAATAACATGTCCTTAAAACTGGTAGATGGATGTGTTAACTAAATGGCATTTGGAAAGATTACACATAATACATGGCGCAAAATGGAGACAAGTTAATCTTCCAGAACATACAAATCGGAGGGGGCAGAGGGAGGAGATCAAAATAGAGAGGAAGCAGATTATTCTTGAACTGATGAACAGGAAGCAAAAGTATAAGAAAAATATCACAGGATAAGAAAGAAAAGAGGAACAGCCAGAAAATAATAGGCCAGCCTAGGAGGACAATGAATGCATTGAGAACAAGAATGCAAAGCGATGCAAAACTGATCCAGAATACATACAGTCCCTATTTGAACAAATGACTCAACTACCACCACCACCATTCTTTCCTCCTCCTCACCTGTTTCTTTCATTCTAATCCCTTTGGGCATTTATATATTTATTAGATATCTTTATTTCTCTAAGCGAGTCAAGGTAGTGTATGTGGCTGCTTTTCTACCCACTTCAGCCACAGAATAACCCTGTGAAGCAGAGGCTTCCCTCCACTTATCTGACAAGATAGAGACCACGCACTATCAGAAAATGGAATTGACTGAAAAGTGGAACCCATGTACTGTACTGTAGGGAGCATAAAGGACTTGCAGAGGCTCATTTGGGACTAGCTGTTTGCATGCACTGCTTGCAAAGTCTCTCAGATGGCTTGGTACCCTTTTTCTCCCTCTCAACTCACATTGCAAGCAGTGCATGCATGCAAATAGTCCCATATGAGCCTCTGTAGTCAAGAAAACCTAATGAAAGTGCAGAACCCCTGTCAAATTAAAGGAATTTGTCCTTAATTTGGACTCATCAAAAGGGCAAATTGTCATAACAGAGTGTTAAAAGGCAGGGGCTTCCTGGTCAGTGAGCTGCATGGATGAGTGGAGACTTGCACTTGGATCTCTCAGACCGTTTCTGCACTACACTCTTATAGTGCTATTATTCCACTTTCAGCATTCTATGGAATCCTGGCATTTGCAGTTTAGGGAGGGGCATTTAGAATTCTCAGCCAGAGAGTTCTTTGGCCTCTCTGAGGAAGTTACTTGTAGAACTGCATTTCACAGAATCCCACAGACAGCAAGATCAGGCTGGCTAGAGGATTTTGGAGGTTATAATACAAAAAATAACTTTAATACTGCTGAAGAGTGAGATTTAAAAATGCTTTGGATAAATGACATGTGGGTATCAACCCTGAAGACAATTAGTGTCTCCTGTTTCAGCTTCCAGCATCTGTTATATTCCATCTGAACATGAAGGCTATCACGATTTAGGCCATTTCCGCACGAGCCTGTTATAGCGCAATGATTCCACTTTCAACCTCCTATGGAATCTTGGGGTTTGCAGTTTCGGGAGGGGCCAGCCAGCCCCTCCTGAAACTGCAAACCCCAGGATTCCATAGGAGGTTGAAAGTGGAATTATCGCGCTCTAACAGGCTTGTGCAGAAATGGTCTTAGTAACAGGCCTACCCTCCACGAATTTGGTTGATTTTGTAATTCTTTCATATGTGTGTGTGTTTGTGTAACCATTAAAAAATACATATGCCATTCCAATTTTAGTCTAACAGTGTATTTCTGTTTGAGGTACAGCAGAAAGTTATGGCATGCAAAATTAACTATCAGCCAGGCAACATATTTTATAGCAGTGCTTCTTAAGCTGTGTGATATGTGGGACTGGTAAGGCTCTTTTCCCAATGTGTTAAGGATAGGCACTGTATCTGTGTTCCTTGGATACAATTACTTATTTCTTTCCTTCCCAGAAACTTGCTTCAGACCATCAGCCAATAGCTCATTGACCAGAACCAGCACCCAGTCTGTGGACTACCACTTTTGAATAGCACTGCTTTACAGTATTTTACTTTGCACTTGGTCACAAATAGGTAGTACAAGGAGCCACTGAAAGGCTACCAAACATGGTATGCAGTCTGTTGCCATTGCTACATAATGAATGAATAGTTTCCTGTGTAAGATTGTTTTGTCCACTGACTATGTTTTCTGGTACGTTAATGGTGCCCCAGGCTCTGCAGAACTGTTCTTGCATGTACCTTCGCCATCACATCTGCTTGGTATAATTGATTAGGGGGTGAGTTCCTCATTATCCAGTTATTGTTATTCTAGAATAGAGATGGGCAGCTTTCCAGAGTCTGCACTAGATTCCCCAGAATGCTCACAGCTACCACTAAACTTGCTATTGTAGTTGCCACTGAAATTTAGCCTCAATCAGTAGCTCACTATGGTATAGGAAGGTAGTAGGACAGGGGTGGGCAGCTGGGAAGGCTAGAGGACCACATTAACATCCCAGGAAAAGATGGGGGGCTGTACCCTCACCATACCTGCCCCTGCAAAAAAAAAAAGAAAAAGCTCCCAAATGTCCTTTGGGCAATATGGGAGGGCATCCTCACCATGTTTTGGGGCCTTCCTGGGCCCCTAGAGGGCATTTTGGAGGCATTTTGAGGCAAAAAAAATGAAAAATAATTGCCAAAAAATCCTGTTTTGACACCTGGGTGCCCAAGGGAACCTCCAAGTATGGTGGAAATGCCTTTCACACCTCCTAGAAGTCATTGGGGGGGCATTTTGGAGCAAAAACATTTTTTTGGAAAAAAATTGAGCACTGGAAGGAGGGCCACAAAAACAGCCCTGGGGGACACATCTGGCCTATGGGCTGCACTTTGCACTCCTCTGTACTAGAATGTAGAACCACAGGGCCTCAGAGCAGACCATCTACTTCCTGTCCTGAAGGTGACTGGAAGAAAGAAGATGGGAGGCAACTGTTGTGTTTTAGGAGTGTAGGTGACAGCAGTGGCTGCCACCACTGCCAGTTCTGTGGTCAAAGGGTATGAGAGCCCCTCATTGAATGGTTCTCTGTTCCATGATAATTAATATGATGGATTTTAGGCACAGAGAAACTCCAAACTTGTCTTATATTATGAGTGCGGTCACTGGAGGTGTTTGATAAGCATCTATCAGTTGTTCAAGTTAACATATGCCCTTCTGAAAAAGAGTGCCTTTTATCACATATGGTGGAACTGGCAAAAAGCAAAAGAATTTTGGAGAGGAATACACAGTTCCATCACTAAAATACTGGATATTAAATTTCCTATGTCTCCAGAATTGTACCTGCTAAATACATTGAAAGGAATAGATATTACTGTACAAAAGAAATATAGCAGAATTCTATTATACATGATAACAGCACAAGAACATTATTTGCTGGGAAATGGAAAGAGAGAACTAATCCCACAATCGAAGATTGGATCCTAAAACTATGGACAAGTTAATCTACATGATAAATAATCAAAATATGGAAATACCTTAATCAGGAATGGGATTGTATGAAGAAGATATGGAATGAAAAATGGGAAAAGGTGATATTAATAGATATATAAATCCAATTTCCCATTGCTTATTGGGAATATATGTTAAGCTGTTAAATGTATAGGTTCGAATATGGAGGGTGAAAGTATTATATGTCATTATTATAGTACCTAACAAATTCAAGGTGATTTATATAGTTTGTGAGAGATAAGAAAATGATAATATCTCTCTTCATCTCTTTTTTTCTAATGCCTCTTAATATATATAAATCTTACTGCCCAATATTATCTTGCATTTAATGCTATGAAGCTGATATTACATGATAATAATTGTAAATACTATCCTTTCTACCTTTGGTGGCTGGCAAAGACACATATTTATCCTTTGTATATTTTTGATCATTTGGGTTTTTTCACTTCTTTTATTTATTTTTTGTTCCTTTTTTTCATACACACAACAAAAAATTGAACTGACTGATGTGTTTGTAATGCGAATGCATCTTTAAATTAAAAAAAAATTAAAAAGTTAATATAGTCATCCCTGCACATTTTCTAGGGTTAGGGGCACAGGACCCCCATGAAAATGAAAAAACCATGAATAACTCTAGGCCCTCTCAAACCATATTTAACACACACAAAATTAAGAGCACCATATTCAACCCACCATGGATTCCTTTGAGGCATCAGGGTTCCTTCACAAGGCAGAAGTGGGTGGCTGGTAGGACTTACTGCAACCTCTACTGCTGCCCCACACCATTTTTAATAGGGACTTACAAGCCATGTTCACAGTTTCTCAGTCTCACAAAGCTTGCAGGCCCTATTAAAAATGGCATAGGGAGGCAGCAGAGGTGACAGCAAATAATCTATGAATAATCAAATCCGCAAAAGTGAAACCTGCTAATGTGGAGGGCTGACTGTATATGCCCGCTTGTACCAATGCTTTTGATGTTCAAAACACAAGTAAATTGTAGACTGATAACTGTGTTTTTTTAATCATTATCAATATTGTATGTGAGATCTTACAGTTAAAATGTCTTTCTGAATCATTTGACCAGGTTACTATTCTTTTCCAAGTTTGCTTACCTAGAGTGACTACATATCATGTGGGCTCTATGGTGCTGCACAGTCTTTCTCAACTTTTTTACCCTGGAGGAAGCCTTTAAACAATTTTCGGGACTCAGCAAACTTCCATATAAAAATTAAAAGTCTCAGGGAACTCCTGCATAAAATCTGTGATATTTGTAGTTTGAAAAAAGCTAATTTGTTTAAAATCACAATCTCTCATGGAACCTCTAACAACTTCTCAAGGAACCCTAGGCTTCTAGGGAAACCTGGCTGGGAAGTGACATGTCTGCTTCTTTGGCCCTTTCCGCAACTCACCCATTTTCAGCGCTGGGGTGCAGTGCTCGCACGAGCAGCCTCCAGAGAGAGGCTCTCGTGTCTGGGATCCTTCGGCTCCGCATGAGCTTCCTGCTCGCGCAAGAGCCCCCCTCTTCCTTTCGCAGTGCAGCCTGGGACCTTCCCAGGCTACAGTGAGGCAGGAAGTGCGACCGGCCCGGCTCCTGAGGCAGCACACACAAGGTAAGTGCACACGGGACCCTGGAGCGATGCACAACCGTGCAGCATTTTTGGCTTCAAGCTGAACATGAAAAGATGCGTGCGCGGTCCATGTCAGGCCCTGGAGCGTCACACAAATGTGAGTGCATCATGTGGACCGCTCCTCACATTTGTGCGATGCTAAGGGGCCCTTTCGCATTGGAAATGCCATGCGAAAAGGGCCTTAGAGAGCTACTACTGTTATCACCAAATGTTAACAGCCACTGCAGTAACAAATTAAGTCACAGCAATTTGAACCATAGCATAGACCCGTATGGGTTCTGTGTAGGTATATGTCAGTGCCTGGAATGTTCTTCAAGTCTTCAGGGGGAGGAATCTCGGGGCAAGAGCACTGCCTTGAAAAGCGTGTACGTATAATATTTTCTTCATTGTTAGATTTGCTAGTTTTATGTGAGTGGCATTCTCTGTGCTAGTGTGATTTATGCTTAATGTATCATGCTTAATGACATCGCTAGGGTCTGCCCCTTCCAACTTCACCATTGTAGATTCACCAGGTCTTCCTCCATTGACATCACAAGGGGACTCATCCCTAGGTCTTAAGTTTTGGACTTGAAATCTCAAGACCTGAGATAGCCCTGACCTGACAAACCTAGTTCTGGGGAATCCAATGCTGATCAAATCCACAATGTGCAGAACATTTGCACATTTACAAATGTGTGAACTAGACCATTACTTTTTCTCCATCTAAACAGTGAAGATTCCCAACCTGAATACTTAGTTTTATTCAACTTCTGGCAGCTTGTCTAGTTTCCCTGCCCCGCTCTAATTTTTACATTATTTCTAAATCTTTATGCTGCTTCTTAAACATGTCTTGCAGTAACATCTCAAGCCAGGTGGTTGTTCTTACAAGCCTTCAAGTCAACTTAAGATGCTCCTATTATAGGCTTTTTTTTGGCAAGATTTATTCAGAAAGGGATTGCCATTGCTTTCATCTTAAGATTATCCAGTGCCTGATTTCCATGACTGAGCAGCAATTCGAAACCTGGTCTCCCAGAGTCCTAGTCCAACATTCAAACCACTATATCACACTGGCTCCCACAAGTCAGGATCTTTATTTAAATATACTTGTGCATAAAAAGAGAGGGCCTACTACCTGAACAGGGGTTTGGTATGAGTTTCTTTTGACAAGCTCCATTGCTTATCAAATAAAGGTACAATTTAACACAGGCTTCCTTCAAACTTTTCTGCAGTTTTGTTGGGAAAGCTGACAGAGCTGAGCATCTGTAGAGCAGGTATGCACACAGACCTGAACAAATGGAGATCACCATGTGCAGCCTTTCAAAACAAATGTGGGACCAGATTTAACATGGGAAAGGTATCTTCATAGTATGTTTGACATCTGGAAGAGATATATGGTTGGAAGACCTATTGTAAGCCCGATAGCGTCATGAAGTAGATTGCATTAAATTATAGTTTATCTATGAAATGATACCTGCATTTTCTTGATAATATGTGAAGCTACTACCACATAATTTTTTCTTATACTTTTGCAATACCACAAGGATCATGAGGACATGCAGAAGGGGCCACTGATATGACTACGTCTCAGGCCACCATTGCTCCTTCTGAGAAATGAGCCAGTATTCTCTTGGGAAACAATTGCTTCTTTGACTCTTTTGATGTGAGTTCAAAGGCAATAATGGTTGGTGGCTGTTATGTCAGTGTGGTGATGAATCCATTCTATGAAGTCTAAATTTTGAAAGAGTCAGCCAAGGGCTGACTTCTACTATTCAAATAGTTGCAATGCCTTGGATATCTATGTTAAATTTGAACCAAACCCCAAAGTGGATTCACTGTCCCTCAGACATGGGTGATACCAGCTGCCACTGCTGAAAGGTATATCCTCACTATATCTGTTTTATATTATTTTAACTATCATAGCTCCTTTCTAAGATCATTTCCACGCTATGGTTACTGCACTTTCAACATCCTATGGAATCCTGGGGTTTGCAGTTTATGGAAGGGCATTTAGAATTCTCAGCCAGAGAGCTCTTTGGCTTCAGTAAACTACAAATCTCAGAATTCCTCAGAACGTTGGAAGTGGAATAATAGCACTACAACACTGCAGTGCAGAAATGGCCTAAAAAATCATAGGATGTATAGTTTGGTACATATTTAGAATTCTCTGCCAAAGAGAGCTCTGTTGCACTGCTCTGAACTTCGGTTCTCATTATATGCTGAGTTCCTGTCTACATTATAGAATTAAGTCAATTTACTCCTCAACCTTCCTCTTCGCAAGGTACCCTTTAAGTACCACAGCAAACTACAAATTCCAGGATTTCTTAGAATGGAGCCATGAAAACTAAAGTAGTATCAAGCTGCTGTAGCACATAATACAGATATCCATCCAAATTCCTTTGTGAGGAAACAGGGAGGAAAGGCAGCATGTGTTAATGGCTCCCATACTGCTATAGCAATGTAGGAATTATGAGCCCTATCACTGCTTGTGTTCTTACTTGCCAGCCTTGTTAAATTAACTTTACGTATATTATATATAGATCTGTGCAGCCTTTACAAATATTTCACTTTATGCCTTTTATCGGTTTCTGGGTATTAGGAGTAGTGACCAGTGTGAACATGATGAGTCATATCTGAAGGAATCTTTCTCTACAGGAAAAGCAACTAAACTGTCATATTTCTCTGTGGCTGAGGGAAAATATTTATGGATTGCTTGGCTCTGCTCTTTAAAAATAAAAAGGTACTGAAGTCATGAATGAATAACAATGGAAGGTGGAAAAAAAGAGTGGGCCATGTCAGAGAGGAAATCAGTGTAGTGTGTTCTTATTTTAAACTGGAGCGATGTGTTAATTATAATAAGATCTGCTTGTGGAAATGTGTGAGGGAACAAATTAGAGAAATGTGCTCAGTCTCTCTTTCCTTTTTTTTTTTTTTTTTTTTGTGCCCATTTCAAGACATGGCTGCTACTCCCAACATGCCCTTCAGTTATTACCTCACCAGAACAAAATGTACAGTGGTGCTTACAGCCACTAGATGGTGCTTTCCAAACTCAAGGGTACTATCTATCCATCATTACTATACAATGTATACTAGAGCTACTGATACTGTTTTAGTGTATTTTTAAAAAAGTAAAATGTGGTAGGCTTACAAAGGATGCTGTAGAGCAGATGTATGTACAAGCTTTGCACGGTGCTTAATATAATATATTTCAATATTGTTTTGTTTGTTCAGTTCCCAGATATTTCCTTTAAATTACATCTGTTACCCTGTTATAAAATGGCTAATGTGTAGCCACAATCCAGAATTACATACAATGAACTAGAATTTCTTTAAAGGACACATACAGTAATCAATTGTCTATTGCACAGCAAAAATGTTGTTATAGCAGCCTGACCAAGAATACACCTATGAGCTGGATATCTTTTAATGCACAGTTACAAACTTACTAAGTAAACTTGGGCAAACTTCCCTCTCTCCTTTTCTCTCAGACCTCAACATCTATTTGTGATGTTTTAATTGGTTAATAGCAGTAATTTATTTCTATTTCCTGGGTATGCTTGAAAAATCCAGGTGCCCCTACTAGGAACAATATTCCAGCACTTGATCCCGGGAAATTCATAATTTTCTCAGTCTGTTACATAAGTGACCTTTTCAAGGCATAATTTTACACCATGCCCTGCAGTACATGCGAAAAACACATTTGCTTATATGAGTTTCTCTAAAACCCACCTGAGCAATGACTTGCAATCTTGCTCATTTTCATAAGTGGTTAGTGCCATTGATGTACAATTTTTATATTGCAATTCTAACAGTTTAGTTGAAACAGGCCATACATGAAGGGAGGACATTACTGAGGCCAGTGCCTCCAGCTGAAGAGAATGGTCTAGTTCTATTTTCTGGTTAATCATAAATGTTTCTTTAGTGGGCAATAAAGAAAAAGCAATGGCTTTGTACAGTCATCCCTGCAATGCTCTCAGATTCATTAAGAAACAAGATTTTCCCAGATAAAAAAGGTCATCTAATACAAGTAGGCTTACTGTCAGATTTAGTAAGAACTGTCCTGAACTGTAGGAAAATATAACAAGAAAATGCTACCATGTTTCATTTTCAAGATGTAAATGTTATTTATCGTAGTGTAAAATGATTTAGTAGACTCAAGAAAAGCCTTGATCTAGTTCTCTCTGAGTTGATATATCTGACTCTGGCTGCTTCAGACTTTAAGATCCCTATCATACCACACTGCTATAGCACAATTATTCTGCCTTGACTGCCTGACTGCACCCTGTGGAATTCTGAGATTTGTAGTTTGGTGAGGCATTGAAGCTTTCTGGCTGAGAATTCTAAATGCCTCTCCCTAAACTGCTAATTCCGTGATTCCATGTGATATTGCCATGGCAGTTAAAGTGGAATAATAGCACTATAACAATGTAGTATGATAAGACCTTAAGTGTGCATGAACAGAGAAGAGTTGGGCAGCTGAACATTTTGCTCTTAAAAAAATAACAGTTATGTTAGAGAAAAGGATAGTCCGTCTCTAACACTTAGGCCATTTCTGCACTACACTGTTATAGTGCCATTACTCCACTTTCGACATCCTATGGAATCCTGGGGTTTGCAATTTAGGGAGGGGCATTTAGAATTCTCAGCCAGAGAGCTCTTTGTCCACAGTAAACTACAAACTCCAGAATTCCACAGGATGTTGACACTGGAATAACAACACTGTAACAATATAGTGTGGAAATGGCTCTAGTCTTACACAGAGCATTATCCACATTAAGAATTCTATCACATAAACCTACAACAGTAGTTAAATACAACACTGTTTATTAATAATTGAAAACTTGATCTCAGGACAATTCACATGTGCAAGTCCTGTTGTTGTCAAGTAATTAACAGGAACGCACAACTTTACCCTGTCATGACTTGAATATGTCAATAAGTTGGAGCTGTACCAAGTACATTTGCCCCATCACATTTGCTGTTTGGGTCTGCACCCAAACCTCTGTGTCTACAGTGCAGATGTCTGCAGTGGGAAAGCATTCATGTGCACAACTGTAGGCACAGAAGCTTCAGTCAGAAGTATACCCTACTACACAAGTTTAGCACTTTGATACCATTTTGTGACTTCATCAACTGGAATATTGTAGTTCGTAATTTCATATTCTGTTGCTAGAGAGGAATAAGGGGTAGTTCAGTGGAAGGTGCCACAGAATTCTAGGTTCCTCACCAAACTACAAATTCCTGAATTTCATTGAATAAAGCCAGTTGCAAAACTGGTATTAAACTGCTAAGATTGTCCAGTGTGGATACAGAATGGACCTCCAGTAGCACAGGATTCCAATGCACAGGGAAGAGTCTTTGTGTACAGCTGTAGCAGAAAGATACTTTCCAACATTTCACAGATGAGAACTGGGACAAGTATAGCCAAGCAACATCAGAGTATGATCAAGGTGGCAAAAAGTTTAATGAGAAAAAACAGGCTAAGAGAGGTTGTAGCAGTTTGCTTTTGCCTGAGCCTACTTGGAAGGGCAACATTTCCCCCCTTCTTTCCTCTCTCCACTGCTGAGTTAATTTAATGCTAACTACTTTGCACTTTGAATTCAATTTGCAGCAACTGAAGTAAGCTGAGGACAAAGAGGGAAGTGGGAGGATGAGAGAAAAACTGGGACATTTTGAAAGCAGCTGAAAAAAGTGAAATGACAGAGGACAATGGCCCTTCTGGTCTCTGCCAGTTCTATGATTCTATGAGTGTTCTTCCATCTCCATCACACTGACTCCAAAATGAGGCTGGTTGTGGCTGGTATTTGTGTTGTTAGTTGATAGGTGCAATGTGGGATCTTGTGAGTGAATTGAAAATAGCAATTTGAAATATCAGAGGCATACGTTTTGGTTGACAGGAAGATTTCATGTAGTTGTTCCTGAAGGATTTAAGGGAAAGGAGAAAATATGACCTGCATTTGGATATGTCTGACAACTTGCTTACTTAAAGCCATAGGGCAGAACTGGAGAAAACTGGCTGGATTTGAGCTCCCATCCTCACTGATCACTAGATATATTAGGCAGGGCAGATGGGCTGAGAGGTGGGAGTCCATTGGTGGCAAAGCTTAGGCAATTGGCAGCCCAGGAACAAGACACAGAAGCAGAATTGGTCCTGCTCTTCAACATCCTGTTGGTCCAGCTGGCTGGCCCCTCCCTAAACTGCAAACCCCAGGATTCCATAGGATGTTGAAAGTGGAATAATCGTGCTATAAGAGTGTAGTGCAGAAATGGCCTATGATTCTACTTTAACTGCCATGGCTGCATCATATCCTGGGGTTTGTAGTTTGGCAAAGCCCTAGGGCTCTATGGCTTATGATGGTTTAATTGCTTTTCAATTTTGGTGTGCTTTTAATTTTTAACTATGTCGATTTTAATTGTAGTGTACTGCTTTGAGTCTCAAACTGGAAAAGACGAGGAGGAGGAGGAGGAGGGGGAGGAGGAGTATCCTAAGGCCTTTTCCTAAACTGTAAATCCCAGGATTTGATAAGGTGGAACCAGACAGTTAAAGTGGAATCATAGTGCTATAACTGGGCCATGTGAAAACTGCCATAATGCTTTTGCACTTGCAGGAATTCAAAACAATAGTCAGATTCCTGATCTCCACTGCCTCCTTTTCTCTCAGCAGCCCATGCAATCTGTTGCTGTATTCCTCATCTTCTTTCTTCCATGGCAGGGACGGAGTGGCATGGGGCAGGCAGCTTGGGGCTAAGGTCTCAGGGGCCTTGCTGTCTTCAGACCACCCAAACACCATTGCTGGAGTCCATCAACATATGGAAGGCCCTAGATTCTCCAGCACTGCCAGTGACCGTACTCTTCTTGGAACTTTGTTTTTAGATTAGTTTTTATCTTGTTTTTAATGTTTCTAGTTATGTTTTAGACACCTTAAGCATTCTTCCTTTTAGCAGAAAGGTTTATAAAAATGTAATGAATGGGTAGATGAATGGGAGGGCCATAACTAGGAGAAAGACTTCACTGACAGTATGTGGCTTCCCAGATGTTCAACTACAGCTCCCAGCATATCTCACTGTTGGCTGTATTGGCTAGAGTTGCTGGGACTTGCAGTCCAGCAGCATCCAAAAATCTACATGCTGCCCATCTCTGAACCAGACATACTTATCTTGAGCCAGACAAGCTCACCCTGGTTATTTTCTGCATCCTATTAAGACAGTGGTTCTCAACCTTCCTAATGCCGCGACCCCTTAATACAGTTCCTCATGTTGCGGTGACCCCCAACCACAAAATCGTTTTCGTTATTATTTATTTATTAGTTAGTTAGTTAGTTAGTTAGTTAGTTATTTCCAACATCAAATAGATTGGAAACACTGCCCTAAATCACTGCTCTGGATAGACTTCTAATGCCTAAAAACTGGTAACCCTCCCCCCTTTTTTAAGCACAGAAAGCATCCATCAATGCCAGAATTAAGGCAGTAGTTCTAGTTCTGAATGTTGGGTTTCCACAGTTCAAAAAGCCAGTCACTCCCAAAGGCAATGCCGAAACAGCCCACATTTTACATTAGGTGCAGGAAGGAAAGGACAGGGAAAGAGGAAGGATGGCGGTGGCATAAGCAGACGCGTTTTGTTTCACTCCCTCCCTCCCTCCCTCCCTTAAAGGGAGTGCGGACGCTGAACATACAAAAAGCGAGGAAAGCAAGACAGTCAGGGCGAAGAACACAACACGTGCGTGTGGCAAGCACCAAGGGTCCACGTGCAACAAAAGCGAGAGGAGAAAGTCATCCTGGCTATTTCTGCACTAGACTGTTATAGAACTATTATTCCACTTTCACCATCCTATGGAATCCTGGGGTTTGCAGTTTGAACTGCAAACCCCAGGATTCCATAGGATGGTGAAAGTGGAATCATAGCGCTATAACACTGGAATGTGGAAATGGCCAAAGTCCACAGGACGGATCAGAGCAGCGCTTTCAGGTCAAAAAACCAAAAAAAAAACAAAAAACCAAGGAGCCTCGGGGGCTCTTGCTACACAAAACAAAGCCCTTGGCTGACGCCCCCTGCTCCTTTCCTGACCGAGTTCTCAGTCTTGGAGGGACCGATCTCCCCCGTCAGATGGCAGATCCGCCACAGGAAAGTTTCCCCCTCTGCTTGCCAGTCTAAAGGCAACAGCCACACCGACAACTCTCATGGAGTGGCATGCCCAGAATGAATGGGCGACCGGGTGATCGCTGCTGCTGCAGCCCCGCCACTTTGGGAAGCAAGTGGAGCCCAGCTGCTCGCTCACCCCGGCAAGCAATTTTGTTCGCTGGCATGAATGAGTGTGAGGCGAAGAGGTTGAGGGGACAGGGTCTTACTTCCCAGACGTCCCGCTGCAGCTCCAAAAACCCTGAATGGGAAGCCGTGTGTGTGTGTGTGTGTGTGTGTGTGGTGCAGGTGTGAGCATCCAAGCAGCACTGGGCTGCACACCTCCTCTCCCCCCACCAGCGCGGGGTCTATTCTCCTCACCTCCGCCTTAACACTCCAGCTCCAGCTTTCTCCTCTCAGTCTCCTCACCTTCGCCTTAACATTCAGGCTCCAGCTCTCTCCTCCTGCTCTCCGCACCTCTGGCTCCACCTCAGGCTCCTCCAGTGCTTTCCCACCAGGCAGGGAAAGACAGGGAAACGTCCAGCACGCCTCCTCTCCCCTCCTCCCAGCGCAGGGGTCTCAGAAGCACTGCTCCCATTGGCTGTGAGGCCACCTTCTTTTAAAAGGGGGGCAGGATTGAGGAACGGCAACCCCTGTGAAATGGTCGTTCGACCCCCAAAGGGGTCCCGACCCCCAGGTTGAGAACAACTGTATTAAGACCTTGTGTTATAGAGAGGGTGCTAATTAGTTAGAAAGCAGAACACTCAAATATGGTGATTCTGCTTTGTAAACTTTAAAATGTTGTTTTAAAATCTGGATGTTGCCTCTTGCCTCTTTGTTTCTCTTTATTTCACCTTTGGATGTAACAGTACTTTCCACACGCTTAAAAAGTAGTACTTCAAATATTCCTGAGTTCATCTCATGATCTTTAAGATATATTCCAATTAAATTTAACAAGGAAACTATGATCAAAACATACCAATCCTGTATGTCTGATGACCCCATTTGTTGCCAATCAGGGCTCAAAATTGTGCTCATGCTGTGCCCACCATGTGACAGTTTGGCTTGAGCAGAACATATGAGCTTGCATTATATTGAAATTTCCCCTAAAACCCATTTAAAGCATGAAAGAGAATGGAAAACATGAGATACATAGATTTCTAAAAGCAAATCAATAAATGAAGCAATTGTTGCCACTTCTTCAGAACCAATTGAGGAATTTTCTGACTTTTCACCATTTATTAATCATATAACTGATTAAACAAATAGGTGTTTTCCCATAATGTTTCACCTCAGCAAAATTCATACAAGAAGATGAAGGTTTCTCTTAATATTGAAACTAAAATGTTAAAGACCTGCCACTATTGTTTGGGAAAAATTACATCCCCTCCATTATATCACACTTGTGATCAATGTTGAAACACTCTTAATGTCACTCATGTTGTCATACCTTACCACCCCTCCTATGAGATATGTGATTTTCATAAATTGGACTTATTAAGACCAGAGAACAGAATTAAGGCCATGCTGACCAGAGAATGTGTTCAGGGTTACACTGGCCCAAGATGCATTCGGGGTCAAGAAAGTTCAGGTAGGACTATGTGGAAAGCCCAATACTGATGGGTTTGTGTTAATGCCTTCAATGCTTCAGGCTCCTGGCATTTTTCAATACAATGAAAGATGAACTGCCCAGATTGGTGAGCAATCAGAAACCATTCCTCAGTCTTACCCTACGGAGATCTTCCCTGTGGATCCTAACTGACCAAACATTAAGAGATCCTCATGAGCCCCATCAATGCTTTTTCACCCTGGAATTATGCAATCAGCCCATTCCAGACCCTTTTGTCAGTCCCATGGGAAAGCCATTACAGCATTGTCAACGCACCTCTTCAGGGTGTGAAATAGGTTATAAAAACCCTAGCTTTGACCCCAGACAATCATAGAATGTAGTACATAGGGCCCCAGACTGCCATTCCTCCATGCTACTCTACTACCACCAGACGCTGCCTAAGTCCCTCTGCTGTGACCCCTTCTTTAGGACTGGTAACTATCATCCTTTCATCCAATCCCTCTATCCAACCTTTCTTGCCTCACTTTCCAATAGCCTTGTATGGTTGTTAAAAGTGTCTGATTTCTCGTATGTTTGTCAGTTCAAATAAAATACTTTAACTTTAACTGGAATCTTCTCTACAGTTAGTGCTGGTATACATAAATGAAAAGATCCTGCCATTACCCTCCTCTTGCAGGCCTCCTTTGAGCTTTAATTTCCCCAAATTCTAAGGAGACAGTGGCATTGTGGGTGGACCTCAATGTCCCCTATCTCTTAGGGTAACATTCATGTCACATCAAAAACTTGAGGAATTGATTAAAATTTTAATCACCCTTGGTTCTTCAGCCGTACATGAACTTGTATGTAGCTTGTCCACATTACTGGCTTCAACAATGTACAGAAGTTGCTTTATATGTTGTTTTCTTATCTGAAGCAGAAGTGTGAATCATCTGACCCTTCAGATGTTGTTGAACTGCAGCCCCTATCACTATTTACTACATTGGTCAAGGCTTCTGGGAGTTGCAGTTTACCAGCATAAGGAAGGGTACAAATTTCTACCTGAGGTGTATATTGTTGCAAGTTTTCAAAACAGTAATAACACAATGTTGAGATTAATGACATGCAAGGTTGAAAATCAGAAAGTACAATTAAAATACTGTGTTTTGCCTGAATACCAGATAAAATTATTTATTTCAGTGATTTTTCTTATAATAAGGGATACTTACCAGTCCTATAAGGGACAAGCTTTCTGACTTTCAAATAGAGAATATTCCTTATAACAAGGGACACCTAGCAAGCTTTATGATGTAAAAACTGGTATTTTTTGTGTGTAACATGAATGGAAAAGTGGACATATTTTTGCTGCATTTACATGGATGAAGAAGCCACCATTTCAAAATACTCCTTCACTTTCAATTGAGATTATTAATATCCACTCACAAAAAACATTAACTTTGAAGATTTCCATGTTGCTTTTCACAAAGAAGCATTCCTTTTTGCCTACTAAACACCAAGAAAATTAGGTTCTACAAAACTAGTGACTTTCTTACATAATATTATAGACTTAATTATATTAAATAATTTAATTTAATGAATTAGAATAAGAATTTAATAGTTACACTAGCTGACAATAACATAAGTCTGCTCTGTTGAAAACATCTGAAAAATGCCCATGAAAGATAATGGTGGACAGAAAGTATATATTCAAGTTATGTCAGGTAAGTATAAAAGATTTTTTATCTCTTCTTTGAAACTTCTAAATTCTTCCATCATTTGTATTAGTAATTCAGTCGATTTCGGTGTTAAGTCTGTTGATGTTCTTCTTACCATCGTTGTGGCAGCACTGTAAGTATAAAAGATTTTTTAACTGGGAAAAAAATAACAAATATCAGCACAAAAGTTGAAGTGGTAAGTGCTGATGGAATAACTGTGACATCACTATGGCTTTGCATGGCACTTGCAGTTGTGGTACAGAAAGAAAAACTTTTGGACATATGCTTCTCCTCAGAATCTTGAGCTAATACCATTTAAGAAAATTTAGCATGAAGTGCAATCTGAAACAACACTAATTTATACAGGCTTTGTTTGATGTGCAACGTGCACAGACTGTGATGCCTTCTGCTTTAGGGTGTGGCATCTGCCATGGGTGATGGGGAATTACATATGTTGTCTTTTATGTTAGGCTGGTTTATTTGTGCTGGAGATCCATGTTAAGCAGTCCTCAATCTTTATCAAGGATCTTTAGTTAACTGGGGGGAAAATCAGCTAATACCTTTCCATTTGAAATATTTCCCATCATGACCTTTTAAATCATGTGTACAAAAATTGTATTAGTACCGTGGATTTTATAATCCTACACAGAACTAGCTACAGAGCAAGGGAGACAATACTGCAATATTGCTGTGAGTTATGGTCAATGTGTTTTATCAGAATTTTTAAATTACACTTTCCAGCTTAAGTGTAAATATCTGAGAGAATAAATGTGTAATTGAGTTTAGACTTTATTTTAGAATATACATGTACATAAATATATACAAGTAGACATCTTTCTCTCTATTTGCATATGAAAGAGTTCAAAAATCAACTTACAAGGTTTAATGTGTATAATTAGTGACTGTTTGAATATAGAAAAGAAGAAAATCTAGGAGAAAATGTCAAAAAGGCTCAATAACAAAGATGTAATATTCTCTTGGCAAAAGCTGATGGATGGCTTGGCATGAATTCATCTTACAGTTCTGTTATTCTTTCTTCTACAAAGATGATATATACACTCTTTCTAAGAGTTTGCATGGAATTACAATTTGTTGTTGTTACAGACTATAACAACCCTTGGGTATGCATCTGATTTTCCTCCTAAAACTACTTACCAATCACTCCCCTCAATCAGTTTATATTAACACAGCAGTTCTGACTTTTGAAAAATATAAGATGTTACTGAAATATGATAATTATTAACAAGTAAAGAAATCAAAGATATTCAAAAGGGCACAATCCAGAAAGAGTGAGTCATCCTTAAAGACCCACTGAAAGCAATGGAATGGATTTAATGACTGTAACTTCCATTTATTTCAATTAAATTTAAAGTACAGTCCTACTCAAAAATAAGTCCTGTTGACTCAAAGAGAAGTGACTTCCAAGTGTGTGTACGATTGAAAGCACAATAATTAATTGCTAAAGCAATGTACCCAAAATACATAGTTTGGACTTTGAATTCAATTTGGTTTTTCAAATATTAGTTAGATAAATGATGTTTTGGGCACAACCTAAGGCATATTCAGACTCATTGAAAGGTCCCAGTTTTGTTCCCATTCTTTCCAATTTTATAGTGGGTAGAAATAAATTGACCTGGGGAGTTGCAACAAAAGTCTATTATACTGAGAGCTGATAGAAAATATGCTTCAACAAACACATTGTGTACAGATCTCCAAAATAAAATCAGAAAGAACAGGAACAAAATTTGGGACTTAACGGTCTTTTTAATCAGTCTGGATGCACCTTGGTGGGGTATATTTGTTCCAATGGATATGGATATGGTGCATGATATATGTAATGGAATAATGATTACTTTGATCACAATAAAATGTTTTTATGGTAATAGCAACATATCATAATTCAGTAGACATTTTCATTTAAAGAGATTGTGTGATCTGTTGCTTGCTTTTAAGTTAATGGTATCCCTCTCATTGGCTTAGTTGGTGGATTAGGATGTGGCATTTTAGGGATAACTCTACACAGTGTGTATTAATTGCATTAAAACAGATCTTAATTTCTTAATGCCAATAGTGGCAGGCTGCTATTATATAAATGCAAGTCATTTCTATGACTAATAATTTAACAAAATTGGAAGTAATCGTTCTTTGGATCATCAGCTATGCTTTACATACAGCAGATGTAATTTCATTGTTTAGGGACATAACAATGGTGGTGAAAATGCTTTATTCTCTTTAGGAAATCCTTGCTCTGCATACAAATTAACCAAACATGTTGAATACACCCCTGTATGTAACAGTTGTATTAAGAGTATCATTAATGCAAATGATTATTAGGACTTTGAGACAGCTGGACATTGTAGGAAAAGGCAGACATGATGCTGCAACAGGCTGCAGGCTGCAAATTTAACAAATTACACCTCTGAAAATGATAGAAGAAGAAAATAGGTATATATTATTATTTGGCAAGAGTGTGTTATTGATAGAACAGAAAAAAAAAGAGTAGAACTTGGACAAAGGCATTATTTACGATATAAATATGGTTTGCCTACTCCCAACACATGCTTAAAATGCATTATGAATATAGTGTGTTCTTCCTTAACAGATTGAGATTGTTCTCAATCTCTCTCCTTTTATGTGTGTGTGCGCACCACACACACACACACACACCATTTATATTAAATATTTACATATGGGGAAATAGCAGAGGCTACTACCTTGAAGTTATTAAACTATATCCTCACATTTATTTTAAATAATTATAAAATGTTGCTAATTTGAGTGGCCAGTCTAGTGTCCTTGAAAGGGTAAAGATCCAGATGAATGTCATTTGCACAGGATGCCAGTCAACCAGGCTTTTTAGTCAAATAGCTACCTGTCTTGCATTTAAACCAATTAACGGGTTAAAACACACTTTAAGTACATCAATGTAGTTGATATTTAATAGCTTGGGTAGTTTAGTTTTACTAGACAGTACACTTCACCAGTCTCTGGTTCTGTGCAAATTCCATTTGTGTGGTTAAAGCATGATATTTCTACTTGGATAAAACAAGTTTGACCGAAGGAGTCTGTCATTGTTGGGACAAATATTTTAGGGCTCATTCAATGACTTTGATAGAACTTACACCTACTAAGATTAGTGGCCGGGCTCATGGTTCACGTGCAGAAGGACCAAAGATGAGTCTTAACATTTCTCGACAAATGTCAGAAAGAATCATAGAGAGCTACCACCAGTCAATGTTGACCATATTGGGTTCTGTAGGCCAACTCAGTACAATTTTTATTTATTTATTTATTTGTATCCCGCCTCTCCATATGGATCGAGGCGGCGAACAACTTACAAGGCATGTACTTCATGTGTTCTTATTTAACTGACTGCAGCTTTATAGGACAATCTTACTTACGTCTACCCAGGATTAAATCCCACTAAGTTCAATATGTCAAATCCCCAGTATGGCCATGTTGTGCATCAGAACATCATCTAGAGAGTCCCAATATGCATGGGTACACTCTTGCCGGTGCCCCATTATGCTTCTTCACAGTTCACTAACAGGGTTCTTTTTATGTAACGTAGTCTGCGATAAAGGATTCTGGCCAATGTCTCATGCTTTCACAATGTTACAATTCTATTGGTTTTCGTAAGTTGTTTGGCAGTATAAAGATTAAGCATTGCTGATAAAAAAAAAAAAGTTACAGTCTTGACCCATGCTGGAAGTATCCAGTTATATCACTTTGAAATTATTGGGGCTGCTAAACTTATTAACTGTTGGAAAGGATTTACATAGATTATAACAATGCCATTAGAAATGCGCTAGGGATGGCATTCACCAATAAAATAAAATATCAAAATTTGAAATCAATAATCATACTAATGTACTTTTTGTCCTGTTTTTCTAATTAAGATCATAAATATTTATTTATTACTCATGTTCACCCTCATCTAGCAAGGGAAATCTAAATAATCTACGCAAAGAGACTAAATGTGTCTTGTGATGTCATGAGACTTAAGACAAGACACACCTATTTAGGTCTGGCAGGTGTCACATTTGCGACACAAGGCGGGCAAAATTTCAAGCACGACTTTTCCTACGTTTTCCAATCACACCTTTCGCCTCCATGACTGTGAAGTGTGCTTTTCTGAAAATTGTGATGGTGAAACTTATTTATGTCGATGATCCCCCCCACGTTTTCATCCAAGCCATTCAAAAAAGCAAAACAAACTTATGCTGAATCGCATCAGAGAGAAATGTAGCATATTGGTGCTTTGGAAGGTGGGCGGGGGTGTGTGTGTGTGGGAATGAGCCAAATTAATATAAATGCTCGGAACAACACAAAGGCGGCAACCCTCAGTCGCAGAGCTCTGTCGTTCATTTAATATTTCCCGTTTTCCCAGGAGGGGGGGGGATTGCAACACAGGAGGTGACCAGCGTTCGTCCCCGGTTTGGCCAAGCTCAGCGCCAGCCGCGGAAGCCGGAGAGGCTTTTCTCCCCCGCTCGCAGGCTGTAACCTCGGCCATTTCCGCACGAGGCTGTTAGAGCGCGATGATTCCACTTTCAGCCTCCTCTGGAATCCTGGGTTTGCAGTTCCGGGAGGGGCCGTCCGGCCCCTCCCGGAACTGCAAACCCCAGGATTCCAGAGGAGGCTGAAAGTGGAATCATCGCGCTCTAACAGCCTCGTGCGGACACGGCCCTCGTCGCTGGAGCTGCAGCAGGAGCCGCCGGCGGAGTCCAGTCCGCGTTTTCCAGGCGCCCCAGAGTAATCAGAGAGAAGTGGATAATAGTTGTTGGAGCTCTCTCTCTCTCTCTCTCTCTCTCTCTCGCTCTCCTCCCCCGCGCTCTCTCATGCCATGCTGGGCCAGATCGGCTCAGCCAGACGTGTATTTACCCATATCCGGGTTAAAGAGGAAAAGGAAAAAAAAAAAAGTTTCATTTAAACCTGAAAAAAAAAAAAAACTTTCAACATGAAATCCCACAGCAGGAACAGGCAGAGACCGTAAGGCGTTCTTACCATTTCTAATCTTCAGCAAGGATTCGGGGAGGGGAGTTTCGGTCTTTCTCCCACCCCCCCCTTTTTTTTTTTAAAAAAATCGTTTGCTGCGGATGGAATAATCAGCAGGGCTTTTTTTGTGTGTGTGTATCAAGTCATCTACTTTCCCGACTGTGGGGCATTTTTTTTTTCCTTTCCGGAGGGGCAGATTTTTTTTCTTTTCTTCTGTCTCTGTCCTCCTCCTCCTCCCACACTCGTTCTCTCCCTTTTTCTAGGTTGGGGAGGAGAGCGAGTCGGTCCCCCCCCCAAAACCGCCGCCTTGCCATGTTGCCGTGATCATGGCCGCGCAAGTAGCAGCGGCTCCGGCGGGGGCGAGCAAGAACAAGGGGAAAACCCCGAGTCTGCCGGGCGGCTTGAGCCAGGAGCTGAGCTCGGGGGGGCCCGTGGCCGGAACCGCCGGATCGGGCCCCCTCCTGGGGGTCGCAGAGGGGGCGAACAACGGCAGCAGCCTGAATAATGTAGAGCACCGTCTCCTCCTCCTCCACCACCACCACCACCATAATGAACTGAACATGGCCAATAATGCAACTTCTGCTGCCGCCACCGGTGGTAACAACAACGCTACCACCACCAGTACCGGCGGCGGCGGCGGCGGCGGCTCTGCTTCGGAATCGGTTCTCAAGGAAGCGGGGAGCTCCCCGGGCTTGTCGCCTTCCTCTTTCTCTCCCCCAACTATGGAGACAGGGCTGCTCCCCAACCACAAGTTGAGAGGCGTCGGAGGCGATCACCCTGCCGCCGCCGCCGCCGCACCTTCCCGCCACCCCCATGCCCAGCACCCGGCGCACCTCCATGCCCAGCACCCCCTCGTTCTCCACCATCTCCACCTCCACCACCACCATGCACTTCAGCCACACCAACAGCTAAATCAGTTTCAGCCGCCGCCGCCGCCGCCGCCGCCTCAGCACCATCCGATGCAGAATAACAACAACAACAACAACGGCGGCGGCGGCGGCGGCAACAACAACGGCGGTGGCGGCGCTGCTCAGCCCAGCGGCACAGACATGGAGCAGCAGCAGCAACATGGAGGAAAAGACGGCGGCTTGGGGGGCCAGGCCGAGCCCCAGAGCCAGCCTCAGCCCCTGCCGAAGAAAGGCGGGGACGAAGAAGAAGCGCCGCCGCCGCCGCCAGCAGCGGACAAAATGGGCGAGCAGCACCTCGGCGGCCGCTACGACCACCCCGGCTTGGGACCTTTGGGCGGGCAGCCGCCGCCGCCGCCGCCGCCACCTCAGGGAGCGGGCAGCGGCGGAGGCGCTGGAGGAGGAGGAGGCGGCGGAGGCGGCGGCCCCTCAGCGGTGGGTGTCTCGGAGTTTAATAGCTATTACGGCAACACTGGCGGCGGCGGCGGCGCCTCCTCAGCGAGCCGGGCCGGGCCTTGCTTTGATCAACATGGCGGACAACAAAGCCCCGGGATGGGGCTAATGCACCCCGCGGCGGCCCCCAACAGCATGGACCCCCTGCCCAACTCGCACGAAGCCTACGCCAACAGCCAGTACAACCACTATTCGGGCGCTTACGGCCGGCCTGGCGGCGGCGGCGGCAGCAGCGCCAGCAGCGGCGCAGGAGGAGGAGGAGGAGGAGCGGGAGCCGTGGCGGCGGCGGCGGCAGCTGCAGCAGCGGCAGGAGGTGGAGGCGGCTATGGGGGTCCGTCCTCCGCCTTCGGGGTGCTGGGCTCCCCCAGGCAGCACCAGCAGGGCATGATGCTGGGCCCCGGCGGCGGCGGGAGCAGCCTGGGCAAGGCGTCGGGGGCGTCGGGCTTCCAGAGGTTCTCCGGGCAAAGCCAGCACCCGTCGGGGGCCACCCCAACCTTGAACCAGCTGCTGACCTCCCCGAGCCCCATGATGAGGAGCTACGGCACGGGCTACCCCGACTACGCCAACCCCGGCGCGGCCCCCTCGCAGCAGCAGCCGCCCCAGCAGCAGCAGCCGCAGCCGCAGCCGCCCCAGCAGGCGCCGGGGGTCGGGGCGGCCGCCCCGGGAGGAAGTCAGCCGGGAGCGGGCGGGGGCGGCGGCGGCGGCATGGTCCTGGGCAAGGACGTGGGCGCCCCGTATGGAGCGGCGAACCCCGCCTGGGCGGCCGCGCAACAAAGAACTCACCCCGCCATGAGTCCTGGGAACACTGGGCAGACCATCAGCAGGAGCCAGGTAACAACAGGGGCCCAACGGGGCACAGCAGTGCCTCGTGTCACTTTTATCTCTGTGTTTGTGTGGGTGTGTGAATGTGTGTGTCCCCCGGCTGAGCCTTACTCGCCGTGCCCTGACTTTCTTTCCGATTGACTTTTCTCCTACTCCATGTCAACTCCCGGCTGCCTCCCTAAACAGGGTGGTTGGATAATGTGCAGCGCCTGACTCTGATTAGGTCAGAGAGGCATTGGGGGGGGGAAGAAGGGAGACGACTCTCCTCCCGAAAAATCAGACCGTTTTGCTACCGGAGTTGAACAGTACGCGAGACCCGCCCCACCCCGGGCTCCCACCCTGGGCTTATTAGAAATCGGAACACACCAGGCCCGGAGGGAAACCCCTTTGGAGCCGGGAAGGGAGGAACCAGCGCGATCTCGCAGGCTGTCCTGGCGATCACGCTGCTCTTCCTCTTCTCTCCGGATTTCTTTTTCTCAGCAAGGAAAGAGAGCCGTTTAGATTTCTAGCAAATGGTGTTGCTTGGAGGCAGTTGGAGAGTGAAAGCCAGCACAAAGTGTGTAAGCCTCCTTGGAGGGATGTGCGGAAGCCAGAAGGAAAAAGGTCCCTGCCCGAGTTCTTCAGATGCCCTTCTCTTTCCACACCTTTCTCCCCTCCTCCTAAGCTGTTTTTTTTTTTTTAAAAAAAGAAAAGTTAAAAAAAGCATGTGAGGTGTTGTAATTAGAAGCACACTGTGATCCTGTCCCTTCGGTGCATTTGTCTTCCGTCAAGTGATAAGTGCTTTTCATGCAACTGAAAAGGCCTGAGTATGAAACTGTTCACTCAGTATTTCTGGAGGCTGTGCACCGTTTCCAACGAGTTATATTATCCTGTGAATTATTAGATCGATAGATATTGGATCGTGATTGTCCAGTGTTTGCAAAAGTTGTCTTTTTGTCACCTTTAAAACCCCGGGAAGCGGCTCAGTGCTGTTGATGTTTCTTGCTCGGCGGTCTGAGCCTAAAGAGAGACTTGATCTTCTTTGCAAGGTTTGGAATTTGAATTGTGGAGGTAAACTGGCTGTAATAGTCTCCAGACAGCTGCCTCTGAGTTGACATCTAATCTGCCATCTGATTGGCTCCTCTCTCACCATTGGGCATTTAGCATTGCTGATGTAAATAGAATTGCTGAGCAGTACAGTCACAAAAATTCTCGCCACAAATAATAACTGAGCACTTTTGCTCACAGATGCAAGGTTGCACATGCTTAGAAGAAGCTGAAATAATTGGCAAGCATTTTTAGATAGCTGAGATTAAGGGGAATTTGGCAAACCAGTGATAGCTATATTTTTTTTTTAAAAAAACCCATTCTTTTCAAAAAGAAACTTTTGGGTGATCATCTGTATCTTTGCATACTTTTCATTTTGCTTTCTTGTTGATCAGCTTTGAAGGGTGCCTTTCTTCTGAAGGTTGAATAAATATTTTAATTATTAAAATTTAAGTCATTTGGCCTTTTGACAAGAACTGTTGCAGAATTTCTTGTGAACGGTGTATCCTGAATTTATGAACTGTACATTGGAGTGATGGAATCATAAGTTCATACTCTGCATTAATTTACATGTTACTTATTTTTTGTATCAAATATAAATGGCGTTAATTTGTGTACTTGTTACTTTTTATGTGTCTCCCACATCTTAAGGTTTGCAGGCTCTTGATTTAGTTAAGCAGACTTGCTTAACGTCAGTTTTTTCTTGTTTATTTAAAATTGTTCAATCAACCTACAAAATCTTTTTAAAAAAATACTGTTTTGCATTCAGATTCCATGGATCAGAAACAGAAGACAACGTGCTTCGTTTCATTATGTTGGTTTGAAAAATAAAATACAAGCTTTTGCTTTAATTTGTGGTGAAGTGACTTATGTTAAAAAAGGAGTAACAATGTATTTCATTTATATTGAGAAACTTTTCCTTCCTTAGCAATATACTCTATTAGGAATTGCTGAATCTTTGAACATGCTTTCAGGAACAAGATTAGGAGAAATAAATTCCTTGATATACTCTTCGGGAACTCCAACAAGCTCAATTTCAGAAGAAAAGACATTTTAAAATGACGAGTCCTAGACAATGGCTATGGTACTGAGTGATGGGGTAGCTGAAACAAATATTTTGAACCTTAGACCAACTGAAAACATTGTCTGTTGTCTACAGATTATTGCTCTAATGTTTTAGTTCCCCCCTCCAACCCTTTACAAGGAAAGTAAGAATTCAAGGAGTTAATCTTTTTTTTCCTTATGAATTTTGTGAGATAAAAGCGTTACTAGAAACCATTAAGTAATGAATCTGTGTATGTATAATCCCTCATAATTAATTTTAAAAGATTTGCTTTGTTTCCTTTGTTTTACACAATAGACTGTTTAAACATTTAGCTTTCATTGGGGGAAAAGGCATAGCAAGATGGATTTTAAATACATACGACTCCTATGTGCTGTTTCTCTATGACAGGAATTGTTACAAGAATTTAATTTTTAGGAATGGGAACAAAATCATTATGTTTTTATCACAACCCTTCGAAAAACAATTTTTACTTAACTGGTTCACATCCTGCTTGTAGTAGCAAATATCTGTTTGATACTATGATGTATTGGATATGATTTTTGAAAGGTATTCTGGTAGTGTTTTGTGCTTTGATGCAAGTATTCAATATTTTGATACTATTATTTGTAATAACCATCATTAATTAGTCATATTTTTATTCCTTTTTATTGCATTTTAGCTGATGGCCAACAGATAAGTAATCCTAAAACAGACTTAAATTAACATTTCTTTTAAAAATCTGTATGTTACTGACACAGAAAATACTATTTTTTGTTTGTTAAACTGTTTTTTCTTACGTGTAAAATTCTAACAGGTATGCATTTTGTTATTGTATTCCTGTTGATGAAAGCCCTGAATGTTTGAAAGGTGTGAAATGGATCTGATACTCAGCAAAATACATCTTTATTGTATCTGTTTAGAAAGGCACGTGTGTGCGCGTGCGTTTGTGCGTATATGTGTATGCATGTATCTGCATATTAATGTGCAGCTCTAATTGTACAGATGTGCAAAACGTAATTGGTGATTCCAATCATAACCACTTTAACCTTTCCAGTTAAATGAAAGAAGATAGAATGCAATATATTACCTGAAATCTTGATAACATTATTGCTGTTTCCTGGCTTTTAATATATATGGTGTTAGATTCTGTGATCAGCAATATTTTCCATCTTATTTGCTGTATAGAATAACTTAAATAAAATTTGACTAGTGTTTTAATTTTCATAACAACTTGTCAATTGCAAAGGCATCTCCTACTGCAGGAAAAGAAACACAAAGTCCAAAGCAACTGTGCATACTTCATTTTGCAGCATTAATGTGGTTGCAAATAAGATCTAGGATGGTATAATTAGGAAAGAGGTACATAATCTCATCAACCCTTGTTTTATTATTTATCAGTTTTGTGGATGATTGGCACTAACTCTAATAGTTGCCTGACTTGTTTTAGTTTAAATTATAGTTCACACAGGGTATTATACATGCTAGAATGTGGAGATACAGTATGTGAAGTGCATGTTCACTGTTCTCACTTAAAAAAAATGGAATCCAAGTTGGCGTATTATTCGAAAATCCAGTCCAGCAGCTGACTTTGTAAAAAATGTAAGGTTCTTTTTGCTATGTAAATGGTATCTCTGTTAAAATACCCCCCCCGCCCCAGCAAGTCTGTCTAAGCCAGCTGTATTACATCTTGTCAGAGCATTGTTTTAAGTAAGGTCTGCAAAACCAAAACTGGAGACTTCTGATAAATACTAGCTGGGTCTATATATTATAATGGGAGAAAAATCTCCTTTTGCACTAATTTTGTTCAGAACAAGGTTTCTGATCATCATCCTTCATCTAAACAGAATTTGTAAAGGAACAATATCAAGAATTTATAGCATCTCTTCTTACTTTTTATTCTGTTATTACCGTGGTGGGATGATTGTGCAATACTGGTTGCTGTAGTGTTCAGAATGATGGAATATTAAGTTTTCAGCAGGAGTTTATATATAAGAGGACTGTGTGTAAAATTAACAGTAAAATAGTTTCTTTTGTGTAGGATTTCCACTGTTGGCTATGTTAGAAGCAAGCCTAAACCTTATGCTTTTTCCTTTCTGAAAAATATACATGTGTTTGGATTGAATTAAGCAATAGGCAACCAGAATGCATAAATGTGTCAATAAAAACATAGTCACAGAGTGAATGGACTGTTACAAGCCACTGCTTACATGAAAACTGATGCTTACAACAATCTTCTCATTCTGGTAGATGATGAAAGATTGCTGGGAAAGGGGGTATCTTCTACCCTTCAGGCAGGTGGCTGCGTTAGCTGTTTATCTGGAGTATATACACGGCATTGGAGGAGATGCAGGTTTTTTTTTAACCCCATATGCATTACTTTTGGAGATACATATGTTCAGATTCTAAGGGCGATCAAAGCACAAAAGGGTTATTGTAATGCAGTGGATCAGTCTTGCTCAACTGGATTAATGCATATTGTAGAATATTAGAAGAAGAATCTTGAATTCTGCTAGCAGCTTTGATTCTTTATGTGTGATTTTCTTATTGCTAGAATTGAAATTAAAAATTTGAGGAAAAAGCCGTGAGAACTGTGGGGAAGAGAGAGTCAAATTCATAGGTAACATCATCATCAAGATTTTTAGGAACCTTGATGACCAGCCACATGGGATGTCTTCAGGCACGTGCATTTGCTTATCGAGCATATTAAATCTAGTGGGCGTAACTTGAACTGTTCATGAGCTGCAAGTTTTGTAGCAGTGTTATATGTGTTTTGATTTATATAATTACCTTTAAGCTTGCTAAAGCACTAGTACCCCATCTCAGTACAATTTTAAAATGTGTCAAATATTAGGAGGCCCTAAAAACTCTCTGTGGATATGTAAAGAAGTGGTACCTCACTTGCTGTGCTTGCTCCAGGCTTGAGAATTTCAGATCCCAATAGTGTTTAGCTGCAGTAGACTAACCTATTTGGAATTCATTTTAGCATTGTGATTATTATGTTTTCTTGTAAATCTGAATTTTTCAATGTTGGGGCTATTTACATAGCTCCTAATGCTTTTCTTACAAATAAAGAGTGGCAATGGTATCTGAATTAACTGAGGTTTACTTTGTCTATATGCCTCAGTGCTTTTGAAATTTGATTTTAAAATGGAGATAAAAATAATTTGTTCTCTAAAGAGTAAGCTCTTCTCCTCTCTTGTCTGGTGCTTTTCTCATATATAAATGGTTACTTTCAGTCCTGAGGTTCTGTGTAAGTCATTTATCTGCATAGATATGGATGATTTGCTTATTTGGATTACAAAAAAAAATCCCCAAACCCTTTGCTTAGGCAAATCAAACAGTTTTATGAAACCGTGAAGTAGGCTGATGGAATTTACTTTGCTTGGATTTTAACAGTTAAAAGCTTATTTACACGTTCACAACTATATTCTTCTTCCCATAGTACAATTTTAGGTCAAAAGAGTGCTGTCACAGGCCATTCCTTTGATGGCATGGAAAGAGCTTATACACATGCTTTGTGCAAAAAAGGCATAGAGGTGCAAAATGCTGCCAATTTCCTGAAGCCTTAATTTCCAACATAAAAGAACTTAGGATGGTGTGTTCCCTTAGTTGTGTCACACAGAGCATCATAAAGCATGACATTGTGTTAACATCTCAAGTTAGATAACTTGGAGCTTAGCTTGGGGAACCCATTTCAATAGATTCAAAGTCAGAGGCTATTGTTCATGTGTAAAACTTTCAAAGGTTCTTTGACACCTTAAAGACTAATACATTTATTATGATGTAAGTTTTCATAGGCTAGAGTCTTTTTCCTCTGACACATTCATCAGATGTAACCTCATCAGATGTCCATTTGTAATTAATTATTGAGGAAACTGACAGATCACATAGAGATATTTTCTAAGCAGAAGAGCCTTTCAATATGTCTCTATAGGCATACATTTATTATGGGGAAAAATGACCATGTATTGCTATAGCAATGTTCTGTACATTGAGATACTCATTTAACATTTGAAACACTACTGCTTATTCTTCACATCCCTGTGTCTTGGGGATCCCCTCTCCTTCAGATTACATTTTCAGTGACACTTGTGAAAGAGTAGCTGCCGAAGCGAAATATTAGTAAAACATGATTGCATAGGCATGCTTGAAAGTCTAATTTGCTACATAGAAGTATTTCAGATTCATTTACAAAATATACTGTTTCAGATTATGTCAACAAGATGGAAATCTTGAAAAGACAAAGGATATTTGGACCCACAGTGTTATTCTACATGAAGATTGCCTTTTGGTTTGGCAAAAGGTATATATGTATAAGTGAACAAATAAGCATTAGAATCCGATTAAAGTTTATTTAGTTGTACCTAGCAATGGGAAGAATGTCTTTGTTTGCTTTGTGACAGCAGCACTTGTCTTTATATTTAGTGAGCTTAGAAGAATAGGATTTTGCTGTATGGTCTTCATTTAAGTCAGGAGGACTTGAATAGAACTCTGTTGAATTGCAGCTGCCAATGTATGTTTGTCATTTTGTATTTTATTTATAGATTTGGGGAAATTTTAAATAATTGCATTTATCATCTCAAATGGATGCTGTGTAAAATATTTACTGTATTTTGAATGATAAAACACTTACTTTATTTCTGTGTTGTGACATGATAATTAGTAATTTAATAGTTTATATAATTATAGTCATGCTGGTATGATTAATAATCAAAAAGGGAAATTATTGATAACCAGTCCATTTCTCTAGAAGAAAATGGAGAAACCCGTATAGACTTGAAGGAAAAAATCCAAAAGTTAAATTGGTTTTTTAAAAAGCAAATTAGATAATTGTATGTGTATATCATATTTTACTTCATACACGTCATCCCTTTGTGTTACAATTTTAGTTATTTTAAGAATACATTTACTCTCTTCTTCCCCATTATCTCCTTACATTGGCAACAGACTTGGGTTTGTAAGTCTGAGGTTTCTCCTGGGCTATATGACCTGTGCTCATTTCTGTTGAAAAACAAATCAATCCATTCTGCATAGACTCACCATCTTCTGTGTTTCACAGTTTTAATAATTTTTTTGAAAATACTTTTGCAGCACATATTTTAGGCTGCTATCCTGTACATATTTAGGAGCATAAATAAGCATCAAATACTATTCTACCATTTTTGGCAGAAAAGTGGGATATAAATTTAATAAAATAAAGTGAGACTTTGCTTTAGAGTAAACACATCTGAGATTGTAGAGTTAGAGCCAAAATAAAGAAGGAATGAAACTGCTATCACATTTTAACAGATTAGAAAAATATGTTTTAGATGAACTTGCACGCAGAACCATCTTAATTAGTGTGGTTTATTTGCCCTGCTCCTATTTTAATAATGACTAGAAACAGAGCAACTGAAATTTAAGAAATAATGACTGTAAAGAAAGGTACAAAACAGTTTATCAATAAGTGTCAGATATTTTCTTCTGTATTTTAGAGCTGTTTTTTAAATACCTACTCAATTTAAATTGTTTTGTTTGATTTCATTACTAGTATGAGAGGCGTAAATATCCAAAAGGCACTATGTTCCGTCTGGGCTTGGAAGCTTAGTAGGGTCAGCCCTGGTTAGTACCTGAATGGGAGACCACTGGGGAATAACAGGTCCTGTAGGCTATATTTCAGAAGAAGGAACTGGCAAAACAACATCTGAGTATTCCTTTCTTTGAAAAACTGTGTGAATTAATTGAGTTACCATAATTTAACAGGGAACTCGACAATGTGCGTGCAAACACATGATAGGTACTCAGATCACAGATTATAATGTTTTTATATTGAGTGTTCAGGTAATATGTTGTAGAAGAAACAAAATAGCTACCCTTTGCACATTTAGTTCAACTTAAGTATAATTGGTTATGATGACAACTGATTGTTTGTAGTGGCAATTAAAAGTTTTAAGACATTTGCAACTCCCAAATCATTCTGTTGTAAGAAAGGTGTTTTCTGGGCATCCATTTTTCTTCTTTAGAAATAATTACATTTTGAATCAGGAAAGTCAAAATGTTTGTATTATGAAAATAGTCTGTTTTTATAATGCTAAGTAAATTGTTCTCATCCCAGTTTTGCTGATTGTCATGCACAGTATTTTCCCTTCTAATGTTGCTATCAATAGCCTGCTTACACAAATATATATGCTATGCTTTTGCATGCTAAATAATGATCCAGACTTGCCTTTTCACATAGAAATTAAAATATTTCATCATGATTACTTATTTTAGCTAAAACACAATAATGTTGTTTATCTAGATATTTAGTATGAATTACACTTAAAAATATGATTTTGTCTATACCAAACAGTTCTTGATTTAAATCCATTTTTTTCTTTTCAATATGAATTGTTCAGAATTAAGTAAGATTTTCAGGAGATTTACAATTTTAACAATTGTGATCAATTGTTAACATACCAACAGCTGTGTGAAGTTGTATTTAAGGGTCAGTGGCTTTGCTGAATGTTCATGGGAAGAAGTATAATCAAAATTGTTCTTAGGTGAGAAGTCTAGTGCTATAATCAATAAGTGTATGTGGTTTTTAAGGGGAAACTAATATGTTTTCCTTTTCTCCTTGGCCACCTGTTCTGTTTGAGGCTACCATCTTATGTCCACATACATTGTAGAATGTCCCAGTGGGACTTACTTTTGGATAAATATGCATAAGATTGTAGATGGCTTTTCCACTAAATTCTAAACTTGCTTTTGTGCATTGAGCCTCTGTGTGTTTGTGAAAGACAAGAAAATATGGAAGCATGTACAGCTCTCTGATGGCAGCTCATGTTTCTGGAAGGCAGAGAGATGGTCTTGAAAGACCATCTGTTTTTATTTTGCCAAGAAGGTTGCCAGTCAAGTGGATCTGGTACAATTTACTGTATAAAAGATGAGTCCTGAGAAAACAGGTGGAATGCAGCAAGTATGAATAGTGGCTGATTAAATCTCATAGGGTTTTTGATACAGTGCCTGCCTGGGGAGTTGTATTTGGGTTGTTGGATCACAAGTGTGCCATCCTTTGTACTAGTAGCAGTAGTAGTTGTTGATGTTGGGTACATTCAGCTCTTTTCCCACTTAATGGCAACCCTAAGGTGAACTTATCATGAGGTTTTCTTAGCAAGATTCATTCAGAGAGGGTTTGCCTTTCTCTTCTCCAGAAGCTGAGAGAGTATAACTTACCCAGAGTCACCCAGTGTGTTTCTGTGACTGACCAGGGATCTCCATAGTTGTAGTCCAATGATCAAACCACTATACCACGGGCTCTCTTTATTACACACTACTAGAGAAATGGGGGTGGTGGTGGAATTAAAGTTATATGTGAGATTAATATTATTATTACTTCAAGACTGTGTGAATTATCTTTCTTGTACTTAATTCTAGAAAATACTTCAGGCATAGATAAACCACTTTTTGAGTGCACTTAAATGCACAGCATTATGTAGGCATACCTTGGTGATAAAAGGGATATTTTTAGGACTACTGTTCAGCATTATTTCACAACCCGCATTGCTTGCAGTGCTGGAATAATGCCCATGAAATGTTTGCTTAATGATATGATTTATTATAAATTGCAAAAATGTTTTGTGTTCAATAATAAGTACTATGTTTCTGTTCTAGCATATTCTCACGTGCAATTGATTTACTACATTTTATTCCCTGTAAACGTCATTTAAATAGATATATAGGTATAGATATAGATATATTGTTCCTAACTAATATGTTAGAAGATGCAATTAGTATTCCTTTCATTTTAGAATGGAGTAAAGCAATTTTGGTGGGCTTGCATTTATAGAATTTGTTGCCTTTATTTGCTGTCCATTTCTAGATCCTGAGGTCTGCCAAGATCTGTGTCATTAACGTGTTAAAATTTCAGTTGGAAATGCTTTTGTGGTATTCTTATTTAATGTGTTCCATATATATAGTGGCGTTTGCTTTGGAGCCAGTTTAGTCATTTCCATTCTGCCTTACTCAGCAGCATGAAAACTGGAAAGGGTGGGAATGGCATTTTTTTATGCAGCAGCATCAAATTTGTAGGTACCTGAATAACCAGGCACATAATTTTTCCCCATTCTGGCTGTGGAGAACAAAGTGTTGGAGTGACCATTTGTATGTTACAGAAGCAGCAGTCTTTTCTAATACATCTGTATGTGAGATTGCCATTTAGCAGGCCTTAACTGTACGAAAATAAAATGTATCTGGCATTAGAGCTGAGAACTTCAATGGCATTCACACAATTAGAAATTATTATGGTGGACAGGGTTAATTTTATTTTGTAGTTCCTCTAATAAATGAAGATAAGCAGTTGACCTCAGTGGCACAAATAGTTTGTGTTCCCTGTGTTCTATTCGGTAGATATTTTTTGTGATGTTTATAGTTATTTATATCCCTGGGTTTGCCATGATTCTTTTTATAAAAACATAGGAAATAGCCAGTCTTCACTAAAGTCATTTCAGTTGTTTCCCCCTCCCTCCCTCCTCTCCCCAGACTCAGTTACACAGCATGGGGGAGGCGGGGTGGGGCGGGGTGGGGGAGGCTGGTGCCTGGAATCAATTCAAGATATGGTTTGTATTAGCATCTGTAAAAGTTTCTCACATGGAGCAAAGTGGTTTGCTTGCATGGCATCACATGATCAAAATATTTTTACCCTTGGTGCTGCCAGAAGCTATCTATTGCTTTTCAACAATCTCAGTTGTTGGGCGCCATGCCAAGATGTTTAAGACAGCCCCTTACGTGAGCTGTTCCATTCTTAACCTCCTTGACTGAAGTGCCGTGACCTTCACATATGTAGATTAGCCATGTGCTCTGTGAATTGAAACTTGCTGCCTCAGGAAGAAAGGGTTTTTCTTTTTATTCCTGAGGGAATTTGACAGCCATTCATCCCTGACCTGGGCAGAGGTAATGCAAGGAAATTGGATTCAAATGGAATGCATATATAGATAACACACAGGCAGTATAGAGACAAGTAGCTCTCCTGCCTGGCAGAGGAAAGAATAATTCACTGACAAAGATAAGCTGCTGATTTGGATGCTGTGAAAAAGAAGTGTAAAAAGAGAAGTTTGAGAGGGTATGTTTTTGACTGGCTGTGGCAAAACACTGGGATAGCATTGCATATAGAAAGAAATATCTTCTTATAGTAAAGTAGTGGGAGTAAAAATTTAGATTTTGAAGTATCACCCACACATTTTCATTTGTCAATAACACTAAAATGTTACTGTCATTTTTTGATTATGGAAATACAGAGTATAATACTGTGTACATATTGTGAGCCAACATGGTGTAGTGGTTTGAGCCTTGGATAATTAACTCTGAAGACCAGGGTTGAAATCTCCACCTAGCTCTGGAAACCCAATGGGTGACCTTGAGCAAGTCACAAGCCATTTCTGCACTAGACTATTATAGCGCTATTATTCCACTTTCAATATCCTATGGAATCCTGGGGTTTACAGTTCCAGGAGGGGCCAGGTGGCCCCTCCTGAAACCACAAACCCCAGGATTCCATAGGATATTGAAAGTGGAATAATAGCGCTATACAAGTCTAGTGCGGAAATGGCCACAGTCTCTAGCTTCAGAGGAAGGGAAAGGCAAATGGCCTCCGCACAAACCTTCCCAAGAAAACCTCATGATAGGTTCGTCTTAGGGTTGCCATGCATTGGAAATGACTTGAAGTCACCCAACAACTATATTCATTTGTATGATCATAAGTGTAGTGGTTTGAGTGTTGGACTATGACGCTGTAGACCAGGATTCAGTTCTGCTCCCGAACATGGAAACCCACTGGGTGACCTTGGGTGTATCACACACTCTCAGCCCCAGAAAACCCTGTGATAGCTTTGCCTTAGGGTCTCCATGAGTTGGAAATTACTGAAAGGGACACAACCACCACCACCCAAGTCCCACTAAACTAAATGGGTCTTACCTCTGATTTGACTGTTGATCCCTGTTGGTGATATGCAACACCATATGAAGAGATTTCCATTAGCTCTGTGGGATTTTCCCTTTCTCCCCACCCCATTGTGCCCTTTTTCCTCCTCCTCATGTAGATTATGGTGTGGGATGCCTATGACTTTAGTGAGGGGGAATTTATTCTGCCAGTGAGGTCCTTCTCACGGATGGAAGGACACAGTAAGATACTACACTGTTAAAAAAATATGCTTATGCCATATATGAAGATTCATGAAGAGTGATAAGGCCTTTTCTAGTAAACTAGCAATGAGAAGAGGTGCAACTGCTCTACAGTATCCTGATTGGGTCAGGAGGCAGTGTGTTAACATTGCCCAAATAGTAGGAAGACAGTAATTTAATACTATCCAATCAGTACAACTCTTGTCACTGTGAAAGCTCCAGAAAGACAACCTTCCCTCTCCCCCCGCCTCTCTCTCACTCTCTTTGATAATATGAGGCTTTTAATTTATGCTTCCCCAGATTTTTAGATCATGCTATTATAGACACAGTTGCATAAATAATTATGACTGGAGGTTTCTTATGTTTCTTCCTTTGCCACCCATAACAACAGAGCATTTCAGCAGTTCCTCATAGGAAATAGTTTCATGTTGTTTTGTGCCTTTAAGTGACCTTAAGGCACCTCATCACAGGGTTTTCTTGGCAAGATTTGTTCTGGGGGAGTTTGTCTTTGTCTTCCTCTAAGGCTGAGAGAATGTGACTTGCCCAAGGTCATCCAGTGGGTTTCTATGGTCAGGTGGGGATATGAACCCTCGTCTCCAAAGATGTAGTTGAATACTCGAACCACTACACCACACTGGTTCAGTAGTTTCATATCAATGCATATTTAGTACCTAAAAGAGTAGAGTACATAAATCCCCATGTAGGTCTTAGGAGAAAGGTGAATTGACAAGACAGAATTTGAGGAAACAGTGAGAAATTGTAGACAGGATTGGGTGTACTGAGAGGTGATAACAGAAGAAAAACTGAAGCTCTTGAAGTGCTTGACAGCCTTTCATGTTATCAGTTTAATTTTTGTGCAGTTTCTGTCATTTGTATTTTTCCTCCTGAACAAATATGCTTCAGCAGTGGTCCTAGGATAGCCTCCAATAACTTGATGCCATTCAGATGTATTAGGTCACAGTCTCTCATCATCCTCAGCTGTCATAACCATCGACTGTGCTGGCTGAAAATGATGGGAGTTGTAGTCCCATGTCTAGAGACCATCATGTCAAACGATACTGTCCTAGCAAATATGCTAAAGATAATCGATTGTTAACTTGATGGGAGATGAGTTGGGCTCCCTTTTTTCTCTTTAATGTTCCTTCTCCCTGGCCATCTTAAAAGAAGAAGGTTGATAAGTATATCCAGTCTCCACCTTACTTGTTTAGGCAGCTGGATTATTGTTATAGGAAAATTATTCTATGGTATTTTGGGATTTCTTTTGTGGTACATGGCTGCTTTTTGAGTCCGTTCTTGTGAACAAGTCAAAGTGATCAAACTGAAATTTCCTTTACCACCTATGGGTGCTCATTCTAGTCAATAACATTTGTAGATGAGCAGCTATTTGAAGGCACATGAGAAGAAATTCCTACTTGTTGTTTTTGGTACTGTATGTTGTCACGTACTGTATTTATTGTAAATTCCTTTCTGATCTTCAGACATCTCATTTATTTTTCGTACTTTGGCGTAACTCTTTAAATAATATGGGCTGTTTGCAAGGAGGGTGGGAACCTTTTTTTTTTAGTTATTTGTAGTTAGGTTAGGTTATGATCTGTTATGATATATTGTGTTGAATTATGTATTGCTAGTCTATTCTTTTTAGTATTGTTAGTTTTTGTACTGTTATATGTATTCTTTTGTTTTTTTCCTTTTTGTTGTTGTATGGTGTGTTTGTGTTTGATAAAATACATTTTTTATTTTAAAAAAATCCCAATTTTTTTAGAACCAACTATTCAAGGTGTTTTTTTCATCTCAGCATTTGTTGTCTCCAGTAGAGAGGCTTCTTGCCTTGTGCTAGATCTTTAACTCAATAGGGTAGCTTGAATTAATTAAAAGCACACCACCTTCTTTAATTTACACAAGTCCAAACTTAGTTGGATTCTCATAGAGAGCAGAAAACATACAAGTCCTTGGACATCAAAATGGAGGTTTTCCATTGATTTAACTGCCCTTAACTAAATAAATATCATTCATACTTAGTGTAACCTACCTTTTTAAAATATATATAATCTTTATTAATATGTATATTTGGTATAACTTACCCTTTTAAAGTACAGTATTCTTTTCATGACAGAGAGCTGGTGGTGAAAGTACCACCAGAGCTTGTTCAGAATAAGGTACTAAGGCAAGGGGCATTGTTTCCTTTTCCAAATGTTTTCATGTATATCTTCCTCTGCTGCCTGCTGATCTTTGTTCCTTTTCCTCTGCTCTTGTAAAATCTCTTTGATTTCTCAAATTGCTACCCCAGCATACAAGTCTAGTATCACGTGGCTACAGTCATTTTGTGCTTGAGAATCTGTGGAGAATCTGTGAAGAATCAAGAACTTTTTTTTTTTAAAAAAAATCCATTTAAAATTTAAGCTTTTTTCCCCACAAGGGACAAAACATATTGATTGTTAAGAGTTAGAGACTTAACGTGCTGATAGGCAAAGTTTGCACCACCAGAAGAGCAGTGGGGTTAGAGTCAGATATTCGAATGCAATTCTCCTGTGACCAAGGCGTAGCAGAACCTTATGGACAAACAGAAGAACATTCCTCATTATTGAATAGGGATGTGATATAAATATTTTGTTCAATAATTACATTGTTTCAGTATTCTTATGGAAAAGGGTTATTTTGTTTTATAAGGTGTTTCACTAACCATGGTTTCGTGTTGTGAGGCTGTGACAGCTGCTTAAGCTCAGCTCAACCAAATTAAATGTGAACTTAAGTGTGAGCAGTCTAGAATTGAAAAACACAAAATTTGAATTTCAGAAAAGAACTTTGAAAATAATGCTGCTCAATAATTAACCCTCATGATACAGTCAGCCCTCCACATTTGCTAGAGTTTGGGTGCAGGACCCCCACAAAAATGGAAAAATCACAAATATCAAGATTATGTGGGAAGGAGGCCAAGGCATGGTAGGGAAAACAGACACTCAGGGTCCAAACCAGATAAGGAAAAGGAGAAAGGTGTGGGTTGGCATGGAGGTCTTGTACTTCCTCTCTCTTGACTATCTCCGTCCTTGGTGGGGGGAGGTCCTTTGGAGAGAGTTTGTGGTGCTGAGAAATCAGGCTGTATGCCAATCTTGGCTGGCCAGGCAGTTACTGACGGAGGAGGAAGAGGACCAGAGGAAGGTTTTAAAGGGCTTCACAGCCTGATTGGAATCACTCAGGAAGAGAAGTTCCTGAGGCGAGGGGGGCAGGGGTTGGAGAAACTCACAAATAATCAAATCTGTGTCAAACCCACAAATGTGGATGGACTACATTATTAGATATTTAATTCAACACAGTTTTAGTTTATGGCAGGAATAAACTTTTTCACCTGGTGGGTACATAGTATGTTTCCTCTGAATGAATGCTTGGAGGAGGTAGTGGGCTGGAGGAAGGAAAACGAATTGTAACTGAATCCAGACAAGACAGAGATGCTTACTATTAAGGGTCCTGATCTCGGGTTGGAGGTGCGTCAACCAGCTCTGGACAAGGTCACACTCCCCCGAAAGACTGTGTTTGCAGCTTGCGGGTGCTCCTGGATTCAGCTCAAATAGATGAGATGGTCAGGAGTGCTCATTATCACCTTTGGCTGATACACCAATTGTGCCTCTTCCTAGAATTGAACAACCTAAAGATGGTAGTATGCATGCCAGTAACCTCAAGGTTGGAGTTCTGCAATGCACTGTACAGTGGGCTACCTTTGTACCAAGTTTGGAAACTCCCAACTGGTCCAAAATACGGCAGCCAGATTGATTACAAGTACAGTGAAGAGTGAACATATCACACTGATATTAGAATTACTCCACTGGCTGCCAGTTAGTTTCTGGACAAAGTATGAAGTGTTGGTTATTAGCTTTAAAGTCCTATGTGGTTTGGGTCCAATTTACCTGCAGGATCACCTCCTCCCATACAATCTGCCCCAATACACTCAGGTCCTCTGGAGGCCATTTACTTAAGCCAGCCAGGACTGGACTGGCAGTGGTCACCCAGAGGACCTTCTCATTGGCTGCCCCTAGACAATGGAATGACCTGCTGGAAGAGATTTGGCAGCAAAATAGCTGATTGAATTCAAAAAAGTACTAAAGACCTACCTGGCAGGCCTACCCAGTCTATTTTTAATTATGATGTGTTTTAATTATGATATATTTGTATTTTAAATAGTTTTATGTGTTTTTAGTGTATTTGAATCTACAATGTGTAGATTAATTGTATTTTAGTTTATGTTGTACCCCACTGTGAGCCTTGGGGAGAGGCAAGTAAGAAATAAAAATTGATGGTGGTCGTGGTGGTGATGCCGGGGACAGCTGGGACCAGAGCTGCATCCTATCATTCATTCCATATATTCGCCTTTCTTCTTCTAATTCACTGAAAAAAAATGGAGGAAAGAACATCAAAGCTTGGAGAGTTGGTGAAAAGAAGAGGGAAGTAACGAGAAAAAAACCCTCCCAAATACCCAGGATTTCCAGCTGTAGGAAATGTGTAAATATGTTCAACTGGGTATGCTTAACAGCCTTCTTTCATGCAAGTCTTGGGAAAGGGGGATGTAAATTGACCTGCTGAAGTGACCTGGGAGTGTCAGTACCCAAGGAGAAAGAGTCCCTGAGATGAGTTAGGCAGGTGATTTTGGTGCTTAACGTGCTGTTGCATGCTCTCTCCTTGAGAACCTTTGCCTGTAGAGCCTCCATTTCCTTGCAGAACCAGGTCTCCAGCTATTGTGAGCTGGGTTTTGGCAACTAAGGAAATTCAAAATAGGTCCAATTGGTAGAGTCCAGGGGAAAATCTGATCTCTGGTGATGCTGGCCATGAAGAAATTATTCTACTCTGCTGTAGTTGCATCTGCACAAAATTGTCTGGCAGAGTGATTTCCTGTGGCCCATAAGAGAATGCAAACCACTCAATTGCCTGGGTAAAGAGTTTGCATAACTCATTTTAGACAAAATTGCTTGGGGTCCATGTTGAATTGGATGCTGTTGACGTAGGTCCACTAGATGTAAGTTTGACCTCTGCTTAGAAGTATTTCTGTTTGTGTAGCCTGAAGATGTAGACAGGAACCTTGGAGACAAGGAAGCAATCATGTTCTATTCCTGGATCATAAAAGCTTCCAGTGAGGGCTGGCCAAAGTGGTTATGGAGGTGCGGAATTCCTTGTTACGGAATGATAAGCTTCTGACCTGCCTAAAAGAGATTATGGTAAGACTTTTGCTCAAAAAGTCCCCTCTGAATCCCACTGTATTGGACAATTACTGACCACTCTTCTGTTTTCCATTTTTTAAAAAGGCAGTGGAGTGTGTGGTATTTTTTTTGTCTCCAGAGTTTCTTGGATAAGACAGATTAGATCCATTTCAGTTTTGTTTCAAGCCTGGTTGTGGGACAGAGATGGCTTGGTTACCTTTGTGGACAACCAATGTTAATAGCTGTGCAGTGTGTTCCAGTTGGTTCTACTTAACCTTTTTGTTGGTTTCAGTACCGTTGACTCTATTATCTCTCTGGGCTATCTTTCAGGGATGAGTCTTGGATGTATTGTTTTCCAGTGGATCAGTCTTTCTTTATAGGGTGGGGTTTCAGATATATTGGGTGATTCCAGCTTGATACTCCAGCTCCCCATGCTATTAAATACGTACGTGTAACTGCTGTGAGACACTGTAAGGAGTTTTGGAATTCACTGCCACCAGTAAGTTGTTAACATCCAACTTTGTCTCTCCTTTACATTTATTTCAAAGGAAGCAGTCTGAGGACAAAACCTGTGTTTGGTATCAGTAATGAAGGTGAAGCTGAACAAATTAAAGCTTAATACAGACAAGACAGGTTCTCTGGTCAATCAAAAGGCAGATTAAGAAAAAAAGATTCAGCCTGTACTCCTACAAAAACTGGAACAAGGTTTATAACTTGTGTGTATTTCTGGACCCAGCGCTGAGCCTGGATGCCCAGGTTTCTGTTGTGTGTAGGAGTGTCTTCCAAACAGTTGAAACTACTGTGTCAGCTGTGTCTGTTTCTGATCTGGCCACGGTGACACATGCCTTGTATCCTTTTTGAATCACTGTAATACATTCTCTGTCTTTGGAGAGTGTTTGGAAACTTCAGTGAGTTGTACATAACTTCCCTCCAAACAGCTGACCAGAGCTGACTGCAGAGAGAAGAAACATCTTGTTACAACGCCTTTGCTGGCTATTAGTCTGCTTCTGGTCAAGATTCAAAATGTGGGTTATGACCTGTAAAGCCCTTTGTGGCTTGGTCATGGCTTTCTAAAGGCATATATCTTCACAAATGAGCCCCCCTCCTAATTTTGAGATCTTCCATTGAAAAAAATTCTCAGTCCAAGCACACTTACAGACATATTTGTAGAGGACCTATGAGAGGGCCTTCTTAGTAGCTGTTCCCAAGTTATGGAACTCCCACTCACAGAAGACAAGGCTACCCACTTGTTCTTCTTCTTCTGATAGCGTGTAAAGACATTTTGTTCAGATAGCCCACAGCTCACTTCTGCGGAAATGTCTATTAATGGGAGATGTTAACCCTCCCTTTCTTTTTATGTTTCCAAATGTTTTTAAATTGCTTTAACCCAATATTTGATTTTTTAACATCATGGCTTTACAATATTGTTTATCCATTTTGTAAATAAGTAAATTGAAAATTAGCTGTCTCTTGTTTTAATCTAAGTCATAGGCTGCTTCAGGTCTTGTGGCAGGGGAAAGGCAGGAGATAAAATAAAAATGTAATACCATAAAATCTCTGCTGGTTATGTAAAGTTCTAAATGGCAAATGGGTGTATAGGGATGTTGGGTGGCATGAATTGCTTGCTTCCCACATCCTTTACATGATTAAGCCTTGCTTGTGTGCATTAGGGATTCTATGTCTTACAAATCCTGACTGTTCAGTATCATGGAAAACAATGAGCAAGAGAGCACTGAAGAGGCGCAGAAGGTGATCCGGGGAAGTGGAGCTGCCATAGGGAGCCTTGGATGAGCTGCAGAATGGGCAAGGAGTTAAGGACTGATAAATAGAAATTTGGGGGCATGTTGAAGAATTTTAACCTAATTAGGCATATGTGCTGAAGGTTCTCCATCCTTGATTTATGAGATTCCCATTGTTTTAGATCAAGAAAGGTTTTACTGTACATAATTGACAATAGAAAAGCTTTGGTTGTGTGTTCATCTTTCTTTCATTGTATTGTGTCTGTAAAATAAGACTTAAGATTCATTAAGACTTCAACTAATACTGCCTGAAAAGTTTTGGTATGTATTTGCGGGGAGCAATTTCCTGCATGTTTACAAACTTGCTGCAAAAGTTTGCAGATCAGCTGTGCCCCAGTTAGCTAGGGCCAACACTGGCTGGACAAATTTTTTACCTTTGCACTGGTTGAAGTGCTGTGAGGTAACATATCCAGAATTGTGATTTGATCTATGTCTGCTGGAATTCCTCTATGAATGAGCATGCTGTTTTAAAAATACTTCAGCCAAAATGATTACTTTTGAAATACCAAGATTTGTGGTAGATATGCATTTGCTTTAGCTATAGTTTTCTCTGTGTGACATTTCTCCCTGCCGCATGTATACATGTGCATATCTTAATATCCACAGCAGTGACGAATGAAGATGCCACAAAGATATACATACTTCCATATTTTTATAACATTTTAGTTGGTCCTAATAAATGTATAGTTCAATTGTCTTTTGTTTTTTTGTTTGTTATGGACCTGCACAGCTATATTTGTTATTGCTGTTGTGTTTTCTGTCTGAATTTGTAACACTTCAATGAAAGCATGTGATAACTTTTGAATCATATTAGTGGTGACATCTTATACCATTATGCCTCTGTATGTTGGGAATGGAAATTGTCTTCATGTGCATATGGAAAATGGGTTGAAACAATGTTTTAAAAGTAGATGTAGATTAAGAATAGATATACCTCTGGTGGCGCAGTGGTTAAATGCCAGTACTGCAAGCCACAAGCCACAAGGTTGTGAGTTTGATCCTGCCAGGCTCCAAGGCTGACTAAGCCTTCCATCCTTTTGCAGGTCGGTAAAATGAGTACCCAGCTTGTTGGGGGCATGTATAGAAATGTTTTGAAATACATGCTATTTGTAAGTCGTTCGCCGCCTCGATCCATATGGAGAGGCGGGATACAAATAAATAATAATAATAATAGTAATAATAATAATAGATTAGTAGATCAAACTAACCCAATTTAAAAGATCTTTACAAAATAAGTCCGATTTATGTCCCAAACTTGCTTCCTGACAGCACACTCAGTACTACACATGTTTATTTGGAACTTGACTCTGTCCCTGTTGAGTATATAGTGGACAGCAGCCTTAGAATTCTAAAGCTATAGTATGAACATGGCAAATGCAATCAATTTTTACATTGCTATTTGCAGTTTTAACTTAAGCCAGCATTAAGCATAGTATTTTAAAAGTTGCTTACCTGTTAGAACACCAGCCTCAAATTAATGCTAATTCCCAAAATCTGTCTCTCTCCCTCACTTTCTCTCTCTGTCTGTCTTTCTTTTTGTGGTTCATGTATATGTAAACAATATATTGCCACTTCAGCTAACACGTTTGAAAGGACTGATTTCTGAGAGATCTGTGTTTATAGTGTTTGCTGAGACCTTTGGCATTGTTATAAAATATGCATTTTTCTAGAGACAAGAGGTGCTTTCTCAAGGTTGTCTGAAATGTTTTAACTTCAGTAGCAAATGAGGTGTGAATCAAATTGTCAGATGGATGGATGCCAAATTATTTCAGCTCTTGCTGTTTAAAGTAGCTGGCAATGTACTAGGAAAGGTGTGAGCCTAACAGATAAATGTGTAAACAGCACCTATCTCCTTCATTATATCTAGTTTCTCACCCTTTTTCTTTATACTATGAGGACCTAAATTTGTGTGGGAGATGTCACAGAGTGTTAGTTTATATAGCTCTGTCAGAGACAGAGTTAAAAAAACAGTGCAGGACATGTGAAAAGAAAGAGATATTTTAAAAGTTTAGTTTTAATAAATTTTCTTTCAAATCCAAAAAGTATGAAACAATAGTTTAGGGGAGGTTGTATGAGATTCTGGATGCAGCTTCAGGGTTCTTGGCATTGATTTGTTATCTTCCAAATGATGCTTTGATAGATAGAAACTAGGCATGTGTTCAAATGTAACTTAATATGTTACTTTCTGGTTTAATGATATCACTTCTTGTCCTATATTGACATCTGAACAGTATTTATATATGTAATTTATATCCTGTCTTTTTTCTAATATGAGACCAAAGATAGCTTACACTATAGATTAAAACAAAATATAGCTAAAATGTATAACAAAAAGGTTAAAAAATTAATAAGCAATAAAATTAACCAGTAGCTTAAAATATCTTTAAAAACTCTTAAAATATAATAGCAAAGATAAAAGTATAGCATGCACATGAGAAGAACCTTCTGCAACAGTTTAGCCCAAAGTCTGGCTAAACAAAGAAAAATCTTTGCCTGTTACTGGAAAAAAGCAGAGAGGGGACTAGCTTAGTCTTTAGTGGAAAGGAATACCACAGTTTGGGAGTGGCCTCTGCTCATTTCCATGAACCTGTGATTGTGGTTGGACCAAGAGAAAATCCACCCCAAAGACTTTAAAACTTGGGCTGGCTCATATGGGAAACTTGGAAACAGGCCTCCAAACCAGGATTGTAAGCCGTGGTTCGATCTTCATTTGCAATCCTAATTTGAAGGCCTTGTTCAAAGTACAGTAGCCTCTCCACATTCACAAGGGTAAGGAGCACAGAACTCTTGCAAAAGTAGAAAAATCACAAATAACTCCCACCCCGTGATTCTTCTCTGGAGCTTCCCCCTCCCATTCTCTTGCCTCTGACCCCAGTGTTGGGGAGTGAGGTAGAAAAAAAGATACAGTAAGGCTTTCCTCTCAAAGAGAAAAGAATACAGTCTTTCCCTCCAGTTACTCCTCAGTGGCCATCTTAAAAAGGGAGGAGTAGGAGCAAAGAGCACCTGCCCAATTAGCAGCCATTACGCAGGAGGTGCAGCCACATGGGAAAGAGAACATGCCACCAGCAGTGGGAAGGAGGCTGGCTTTGCTCACCCAAAAAACATCTGTTTTAAATAAAAGTCTTGCAAACCTGGGGTGAGGAATGCCAGGGAATGAGAAGAGGAAAAAATGGGGTGGAGCCAAGCATATGCCTTGTGAATAATCAAATTTGTGAAGATCAAACCCATAAATGTAGAGGGAGGACTGTATTGTTTGTTAATTTGGATGTAAGAGGAAGCTATGGTTTGATTTAGATTCTAAAATAATGTTTTAAACAGCAAGGAGAGGCGGAAGTATGCATGACTGTGAACTGTTCACAGACCTCCAGATTGTGGTTTGGCTGATGGTCTGAATGCATCTTACATGCTAAGGCTAAATTAACAAGTGATATGAGCAGAGACTACTCCTCTGGACTGAATCATCTATTCTAATCCTTATATTACTAGCTGGCTATTTGGCCTAGCTTGGATCAGTGTGAGTTGGAAACTCTTGCCACTTCATAATACCTGTCTGGAAACTCCACAATTCCCAAACATTTGTTTCCAGAGAAGTTATTTTTAAAAACAATTTCACCTCCCAATCCCAATGGAAGAGGAAATTTGTGAAGAGGAAAACCGTTCTTTTTAGCTGCACATGTAACACTTCCTTGTTCAAATTTACATCCTCAGTTAGAATTCAAGTGTTCTTCTTCTTCTGAGGTTAATTCAAATATGTATACAAAGAATGCTTGCCATTGTTGCATTGTTGGGTTTAGGTGGTTCTCTAGTGGATTATTGGCTGTTCTTATTTGTGGACTCTCTGTAGTCCTGCATGCGAAAATCTGTGCCTATACAGAATATTGATTAGTTCATTCCTTTTATATTCCATCTTGTATGAGAATCAAGGTAGCTTCCCATTAAGTAGAACAAATAAAATAAACTTGTTTAAATGACAAAATCCATAGAATTAAAACTGGAAGACTAAAACCAAAGATCAGAATTAAAAACAAACTAAGAAAAGCGAGTATGTTATCCACCGTGTTAAAAGCCCCTTCTGTCACCAGTGAGGTCAGTTGTGGAAGGCCAGCCTGCAGATGGAAACTGGTGGACTTCAGCTGAGCCTGTGTCCCTGTCAAAGTAGAGAGAAACTTCTTGTTCCTGCACGGCTGTGGAATTGCTTTCTGTGGGAGGTTAGACTGGTCCCCTTCTCTGTTCTCCTTTTGCAGACTATGCAGACATTCATTTAATGATTAATTAGCTACAGGAAGTCATTTTTATGTGGCATGTGTGCAGTATTCTTAACTTTAGTTTTACGTTTTAAATATGTTTTTTTAAATGATAAAGGTGGGGCTGGTGGAAACAAATAAATGGCTTGAAGATGAGGTTAAAATCCTCTCTTCAACTTCTTTTTGAGTGCTGCATGAACAAAAGAATTCATCAGACCCTCAGCAGTTTTTATCCTTATATAGCTACTGATTTCTCTATCATTTAAGGAATGTCATTACATGCAAAAATGGAGAAGAAAAGAATAAACAAGTGGGCAGAGTTAGGGACATTACAGAGTATTCCTCATAAGATTTTTGTCTCACTTTCCACCTGCCTTCGCTTCCCTTTATTGATGGTGTTATTCCCTGTTTTGCTGAATTTATACTGGCAGTTTGAACACATGGCATTGCTCAGCTTTCTGGCAAATTGCTTTGGAGTTTCTTATGAAAAATGCAACATTTTCAGGCAGTATGCTGAGGTTCACATGAAATAAGTTGAGATCCACATATGGGTTCCAAACCCCTGCCTATTAACATGTACTCCTCATGGGTCTTAGAGGCCTTCCTACATGGTTGTCACAAGGACACAGACTGCCACCAAAGTTCCTCCTGCACCATTGTCAAATTAATTCTTCTGTTTAGTTGTCTGGTGGGTCATCTGGAACAAAATTCTCAGGGAGAGCATGCTGTACAACCATGATCTCCACTCTGATTTTTCCAGATTTTAACCATGCGTATCCCCCTTGCTCAGTTGGAGTAAGCTGTTCCTAGCACCCAACAAGTTGAATGGGTTGGTGTGATAAGGTATTAGCATGCAGGAAAAGGAGGTTTAGGCACCCTTCGGGGTGTAGCTGGGGAAGGCCAAATGAGGGCATTGCCTTCCAGATAAGAATTCTGGCCTGGCAATGAAATTTTTCTTCAGTCACCAAATCCCTAACATTGCAGAGAGTGAGACACTGGAACTAATTCGCATCTGTTGCACTTATATTTGCTGTGTTCTCATTCCCTTGGCTTCCTAAACTGACCTTTTAAGTTACTGCAATGGTAGCAATGCTAGGGAGTGAAGGAAAAATTGATGGCAGGGGGGTGGGGATAGAATTCATATTTGTGGGGCAGTTCCCTGATTTTGTTCCCTTCCTGCTACACCTCTCCCATGCCTGCATGCTGAGAAATGAAAGGGGAAGCATGTGCATCTCCATATATACCTGTGAATTTTTGTGTGTCTGTGTATGCATTCTGCCCATGTCTCATTGCATACAACCTCCGATTAACTTGCATTTGATCTGAAACCATTGTTTTGACATTATGGATGAACCCAATTAGAATTAATCTGGGGACACTGGAAGAATTGCCCTCAAATTCTTCATTCTCTGTGGAGAGAAATCTACCTGGTTTTATTCCTCTTGACTTTTTAAGTGCCCACAAAGTGTTAACATGACCATTTTCCTTCAGATGCCTTCCTCCTATTCTCCAAGTGTCCAGTTTGCCTTTTCTAGTCCTTTGAGTCTGCAGATACTTTATTACAATTCTGATCAGTCTAGTGCTTTTTATGTAACCCTGTGGGTTATTGCTAAGGGGGTAATTGCAGATTAAATAAGTAATTGCATTCCTGATTAAAAGTTGCTTCCCTCTAGGTTCTAACAGTGTTAATAACCTCTATATAAGAGAAAACCAAGCATGAGAAGACTAACTTCATTTCTTGATTGTGTGTGTTTGTTCAGTTATAGTGTTCCAGTTGTATAGGATAGAATTAAAGTTATTTGTAGGACAGAATTGAAGTTACTTGTAGACCTTGAATTTTATACCTTAATGTTGCCAGAAATATAACACCCTTTATCTGTACTATTTTAGTGGGATTCTGATATGAAATACCGTCTATATCAAATTAACATTCTTCTCTTGGTAACTGCTTGAATTCTTTTGTTCTTATAGTTTACTTTGTGCATCAGTGGTGTTGGTTCACATACCATAGGTGGTACAAAGTGATATCCCTTATAGGTGTAGTCAGATTCTCATGATTCCTAGTATTAAATCAAAATTCTGTTCAAAAATGCATTTTTGATTTACTCGTAAGTAAGTCCTATCATGTTTAATGTAGCTTATTCCCTAAGAACTGTGTTAATAAGAATTGCAAATGTGCAGATTGTCCTATGGGCAGGTTGGCTATGGAAGCTAAAATGATGCAATACCCAAAGCAGTGCCAGACTTTGGAGAGCCCAGGGTGAGAGACAGTAGAGTAGCCAATTTAAGGGATTAGGGTAGGAGGGAGAGTGTTTTTCTTGCATAGTTCTCTAATAGTTCCTCTTCCCCACATTAGTTTCAGTTTGGAAGAAATTACTGACATCATTTCTAGGTGGTGAAGGTGATGTCTTGATCTTGAAGTCACTTAGGACAAAGCAAGGACTTTGGAGCCAGAAAATCCAAGGCTAGCTTTGACTTGCTTCTGTCACAACCTTGCCACTGATCACCAGTTGTACGTGCATTGAGGAGGATACTGGGCTCCGAAGTGGAAATGTCCTTGTGCCAGTTGTGCTTCTCTTCAATGGTGGAGTGACAGATACTTCCTCTCTCTAGCCGCTGGATCTAGGGTGCTAAGATTTCTCTCCTCATCTTTCAAAAAGAAGAAGAAGGAACAATATTTGTAAAGATGATGATATATACAGACATTTGACAAAGGTTCAAATTAATGAAATCTTTTAAAGAGAATTCTGTTCTCACTGGAAAAAAATATGATAAGGGATTATGTCTGAATAGATTTCAGAATTCTATCGAGGGATAAGACAGGAATCCAAAAATCAGTTTCTATTAGTTGTGCATACTAAATAAGTTATGACTGAATGGAAAGAGATATCAGAATTGAACCTTAGATGAATTCTGTGGAGATTAAAAAATATTGTACCTTATTTACTGTTTTCACAGAAGTTTCCTAAGCAGTATTTTAGAATGTGATTTGCAGTCAGTTTTTAAACTGAAAGGTTTGCATGAGGAATGATAATTAAAATACAGAACTTTATTCTTTCACCAAAATTTAATTCTTAGTTCCAGTTGTTTGTTTGATTGATTGATTCATTGAATTTATATCCTGCCTTTCTCCAGTTTGAGACCCAAGGTGACTTAGAGTAGACCCATGGAATCAGTGGGAACTTGGTAAATTAAAAGTTACATTGACTTGGTGGGTGTACTTTAGTTGAGAGTTAGTAGTAGTTGTTGTCTTTATGCTCATCTTTATACCCTGTGTTTTCCCCCAGCACTGGGAATAAATGAATTTAGGCCTTCTTCAGTGTATATAGTGTTTCTGTTCTCTCCTTTTCCCACTTGTCTTTTTGTCAGGTTCCTGCTTCTCATCACCTACTCATGGTTTGCTCCTCCTTCAAGCCTGACTCCTGAGCTAACTGACTGTGAGCCTACTTAGTTCTCAACATTTCCAGAAAAGCAACACCTGTCCTTAGTGTAGACATGGGTAAAAAAATTTTCCCTGAGTTTTTGGCTTTGGGAAGGTATGTCATCAACCACATGCCATTAGTAGACAGGTCCTGAAGTCAAAGTGGGTGGCACCATTTCTGCTATCTCTCATGTACGTGTGCAAGCAACAATCCTATTTATCCCTTCTTTTCCTTTCTCTTTGTCTTAGCTTCTCCATATCAATTACTGTCCTATATCCCATAGCTGCAATAAATTGTGCTTGTTACTACGTGCACTTTAGGATCAAATAATACAACCAAATAATGCTTTCTCTTCTACCATCACTGGTAGAGCAGAACAATATGCTCAAGTTAATGTGTAGATGCTGCTGCTGCTGCATGTATGTGCCTTCTAGTCACCTTCTGACTTATAGCAAACCCATGAGTTTCATGTTGTTTTCTTAGGCAAGGACTACTCAGGGGTGGTTTTGCCAGTTTCTTCTTCTGAAATATAGCCTATAGTACCTGATGTTCATTGATAGTTTCCCATCTTATCAGGCCTGACCCTGCTTAGCTTCCAGGACCAGACAGGATCTGGTACTCTTAGGATATTTGGGCTGTATTCTTCATAAATATTTGAAGTTGTTTTAATTGTTAAATGATTCTTTTGCAAGGTATCTTACTGAATAGTAAATACTAGTACAGTTAACATATCGTATTGACCCAACAATATTAATTTTATTATCTTATTTATACCCCCCTATATAGCAATGTACATGCTGAACTGTGATGCTTTTTTGCCATGTACATTATTGTTCAGCAAAAACTGGTTGAAATCTTGTCTTTTGGGGTATTCACTTAAAATGATTATTTGATACATTCTTGAGTGTGCATATGGAACTCACTGAAAGATCTCATTGTCTTTCCCTAGTCTTCTACTACTAGGGAGCATTCTTCATTTTCCAATTTGAAAGTGAATTTATAGTTGTATTATATTAGTCATTTTAATTCTGAAGTCCAGCTGAAATGTATCCTTCTGAGTGTTACTTCACTGTTGCAACATAGTATTTCTAGATGATACATGATATAGGTGGAAACAAATTATCAGCTATACTTGTTTAAGAAATGTAATTTAACAAACAAGATCTTAAAAGACCTAATCAGAATGGGAAAGGGAGAATTATATTATACAAAAGATCTGGTATGGATGAAGGTTTCTGTAAGCATAAATCAGGTTATTAATGTTGTTCCCTCAAGTGCAGGGAAAAGATTTCTCCACTATTTTATGTTTTCCAAATGTAGTTTTATAATTCAGTTACAAATTGTATAATATGTTTACATATCCAGGGTTAGAGAACCCTTAATTACTTTACTGTTAAGGTGCTAAAATTTTGATTCTGGTGCCTGTGAAAACCTCCTCCCCCTATGTTAACATGCAGGTCTTTTTCAGAAATTTGATGTTGTTTCTTAGGCCCTTTCTGCACCTTGCCTTTTCTCAGAGGTGGGGGTGGCGGTCGCGCGAGCAGCCTCTTGCGCGAGACGCTCACTTCGCTTCTGCTTCCTCACTGCAGCTGGCTTGCCGCTCGCATGAACACCACACAAACGCACCGCCCCTTCCTACCGCAGCGCAACCTGGGAATTGCAGGCTAGCACTGAGGCAGGAAGTGTGACTGACCCGGCTCCCGACGCACCACACACCAAGTAAGTGCGCGCGGGCCCTGGGAGCATTGTGCAACCGAGCACCGTTTTCGGCTTTAAGCTGAAAATGAAAAGGTGCGTGCATGGTCCGCTTTAGGCTCTTGAGTGTCACGTAAATGGGAGTGCGTCGTATGGACCGCTCCTCCCATTTACGCGACACTCAAGGGGCCCTTTCGCTTTAGAAATGGCATGCGATAAGGGCCTTAGATAAAAGAAATAGTTTTCAAGTTTACCTTACTGTCATCTCTTTACTATTCTTTATTTAGACCATGGTATCCTTCTGGAACTCCTGAGAGGGCTGGGGATCGGGGGCACTGCACTTAAGTGGTTCCGATCCTATCTCTCAGGTAGATACCAGATGGTGATGCTTGGGGACGGGTGCTCCTCGAAAAAGGAGCTCAAATCTGGCGTCCCTCAGGGCGCCGTCCTGTCCCCAATGCTATTTAACATCTACATGAAACCGCTGGGAGAGATCATCAGGAGGTATGGAGCAAGGTGCTATCAGTATGCTGATGACACCCAGATATATCTCTCCATGCCTCGGATAATAGCATCAACTAAGGGTGGCATCTCGCCGCTAAATGAATGCCTTGAAGCAGTAATGGACTGGATGAGGAAAAACAGACTGAAGCTGAATCCAGATAAGACGGAAATACTCACTGTTAAGGACCCTAGCCCAGGTATGGAGGTTTGTCAACCAGTTCTAGACGGGGTCACACTTTCCCTGAAAGACTGTGTCCACAGCTTGGGGGTGCTCCTGGACTCGCTGCTTCAGATGACAGCTCAAATTAATGCGGCGGCCAGGAGTGCCTGCTATCAGCTTCGGCTGATACGCCAGCTGCGCCCGTTCCTGGACCTGAAACACCTAAAAACAGTGGTGCATGCACTGGTAACTTCACGGCTTGACTTCTGCAATGCGTTCTACATAGGGCTACCCGTGTGCTTAGTCCAGAAACTTCAATTAGTTCAGAGTATGGCAGCCAGGTTGGTCACCGGAAGATCTAAAACTGACCATATAACACCAATTCTGAAGTCGTTACATTGGCTGCCTATTAGTTTCCGGGCACAGTACAAGGTGTTGGTTCTTACCTTTAAAGCCCTTCATGGCTTGGGGCCAGCCTACCTGCGGGATCGCCTTCTCCCATATAATCTGCCCCACACATTAAGGTCTTCTGGGAGGAATTTACTGCAGCCAGTCAGAACTAGATTGGCTGCGGTTACCCAGAGGACCTTCTCTTCTATCGCTCCCAAGTTATGGAATGGCCTGCCGGAGGAGACCCGGCATATTACCCGGCATATTAAAAAAGCAGTCAAGACTGTTCTCTTCCAACAGGCCTTCCCAGACTACTGCTCCACCGCCTCCCACCAACTGTCCTCTTGTTCTTAATAGTTAATGTGTTTTAGGGGTTTTTAGATGGGTTGGTGGGTGGGAAGGATTGGTTATGTTTTAATTGCTTTTAATGTATTTGATATACTGTTGTAGTACCGCCTCGATCCTTCGGGAGAGGCGGGATATAAATAAATTTTATTATATTTATTTATTTATTTATTTATTTATTTAGATTATGATGAGATTAATATTTTGTATGCTTTTAAAATTTTCTTGGGATTATTTAAAATATAAAACTGGGGGAAGCATTGTAAAAATTAAACCCACATTATTTTGCTTATATAGTTTGATTGGCATAGAACCAAAGATATGCTGTATTATTAAAAGATTATTAACCCATTAAATCTGAGATATTTGTATGTAATCTACTTTAGTTCTATTGCTGTTCAACTCCAAACACACCAGCAGAATTGGTTTATAGGCTGAGCCCAAACATATCTTCCAAAAGAACAATTCAGATGGATGGAATTCAGTTTCATTTTAAGAGAAGAATCATTTGACAAGATTTCAGTCAGATACAGTAGATGTGTAACACAAACCTACAGGACCCAGGTACACACTGCAAGAGAATTGCTGCCATACATAATCTGATTCCAAATGTCCTCTATTCAGCTAGAGATTACAAACTCTTCAAGCAGTCTAGCAGAATGTGTAAATTCCCTCCAGCTAACTTAACTTCTTGGTCATTGAGCTTAGAAAGCTTTTAGGTGCTTCAGGGGAAGTTATTAATTAGCAGTCCAATAGTGCATGTTCAAGGAGTTTAGATTTCTTCTGCTCCGTAGAAGAGCTAGACTGCATCTAAAAAATTTAGAATTTAATCTGGTGTATTTGGCAAAGGTTGGTAAGTGTAAATACTAAAGGGCATTTTTAATGTTGCTTTCATATATTATGGTAAAAGCCTCAAATGGAGTAAATCCTTTCTTTTTTACTAGTTAACTATAAATGTAGATGTAATGCAGTGGGAAACAAAGAGACAAGATTGGTTCCCCCAGCACAAGACAGAAGGTCACTGACACAGACACAGAACAGAATTGTATTTGGACTTCTACTTTTGAACTGGCTATTGAACAAGTAGTATCCAAAGCAATAATTTAAGTAACCTGTTTTTAACTGTCAGGAAAAAAATTGGTTTAATTCTATTTAATACAGTGCTTACCAGCTTAAGAAAAGTAATAAGGATTGTACATGTGCTCCCACTTTGGGTTTTGAAGCACTGAAACAGCTTGTTAGTCGTTTATCAACGTGAAAAGTTGTGCCATTATTGAAAGCTTGAAAATCTGCAAAACAAGCAACCTTAACACTGACCTCTGATCAACTGACCCCTCATCTACTAAGAACCTCATTATACCCAGCCAGAAAAGCCACGGCATAATTGACTTAAATTGACAGTGATTCATAGTAAGAAATGCTGAATAGTAGGTTTGTAAATTAATTCAGCAAGTGGAAGATGGGAGTCACAAGTCTGACTTAAAACTGTCAGGATTAAAAAAAAATGAAAACAAAACAAAACTTTCTTTCAGCCTGAAAAAGCTACTTGGTGAAGTCACTGCATTTGTTTTCACCCCCACCCTCAGTTTTAAATAGCAATGCCTTTTCATACTGTCAGAATTCCATGCTGTGACACCCCTTCTCAAAAGTTATGACAGCAGTGTAATGACAGCTACTGCCTCTTGAGAATCAATCAGGCAATTAATTTTGTAAATGAAATGCTGATTATACAAAGCTTCACATGAGAGGCCCAGTGATTAAAATCAATTTAACAAATTGTTTCAGGTGGGACTTGATTAATAATTTGCCATAAATGCAGAGGATATATGACCAGCATACATTTTTCTGTGTTAATATATAACTGTGTAAAATTGAGTGGATGTATTTTTGTACATGCCCTTCTCCAATGTGAATGCCAATGTCAGAAGGGTTACCTTCCCTTCCAGGGTTCTCTACACCTCCCCATCAAAGAAGTATTACCAGTGCTGATCATTTTCTGCAGTAATTTTCATGCTGCTGTGGGTGGAGTTTGTTGCCAAAGTCCCATCAAGCTTGGCAGCAAACTCCATCCTCAGCAAATATTCCCAATTGCTTTACTCAGTGCCAGTGTGGTTTCTGTAGAAGGCAGAGAGGCTGTGCCCTCTTTGACAGAAATCACTTTCCTTGCTTTGGCAGAGACCAGAAATCTCTAGTCTAAGAGCTGGTTGTGCTAAGATGTTTCAGCCTTCTGGGGGTATTTGGTTCAAAGAAATGATGTGCGTGTGCACGCACAATGTGCTCATGCTACATCAATCCTTGTGATGGGTAATCAGCATGATAAAGTATGGTATAAATATTGGGAGTCTGGCTTTTTGCCCATTTCTCATAAGAAAGTAACACATCCTGGCCAGTACCCTTTAGGCACCAGTTTCTTTAGGGGATAGCTAAAATTCAAGAGTACCAGTAATCACAAGGATCTTGAGCTGGAAAACACCCTGTACAAGTGTAGATTCCACTATAGACTCTAAGCAAGTCTGGTATTTCGTAACTTGGCTGAGCCTTTCTTTCAGCTGAAGTCAGCATTTCCTTTTGGTTCTGTATTTGATTCAAGTTTTATATATTTTGAGCCCAGATGGCATCAGAAGGAAGCATTCAGGAGGTTTTTCCATTAGCCAGTAACTTACCTTTAAAAACTTTTTGGTCCCCTAACTTATGATCTGGCTTAATAAATTCACAGTATTCATATAGCATTTTGACTTTAAACTGGGAAATCAGAATGCTGAATTAATGTTAGGAAAGTGTGCAGAATGCTTGGGGGAACTTGTTTGTGACCAGGGCAGGGTTCTGAGCCCTACAAAATGTGCTACTTTTAGGAAGGTGAGCTAATGGCAGCTTTTAGTCTTACAGGTTGGTAGATTTTATTGATTCATAGTGCAATAAATTATGAAAGGCTATTTTTGTTCAAATAAGTATGTGTGTATTTATGTCTGTGTGTGTTAGAGAGAGAGAGAGAGAGAGAGAGAGATATATGTTACTATCTCATAAAAGGCAGTTTTCCTCAAGGCAATTGTAGCATTAAAACATTAAAAGCAAATACAGTAGCATAGAAAAGATTCTTACTATAATGTAATTAAACTATCTATAACATTAAAAACACTTTAAAGCGTTTGTTTAAAACACCAAAAGCAATGGAAAATAGTACAGCACACTACTAAAAACCATTTTCTTTTTTAACAAGTCAGTTCCTGAAACCTCCAGAATAAACAGATCTTTGGCCTCTTCTGCATGACGGTGCTCCTGTGTGTTGCCCTGTCACAATCCCAGCAGCATTTCTGCTGGGATGGGAGCGTGTTCCCAACACTTCTCCCTGCATGTGACCGGCTGCCTGTGGAAGGGGCATACTCCATCCTTCCAGACTGCAGCCGGCCTTCGCGTGCTGCAGTAGGGGAGGAAGCGTGTAGACTGTGCATCTAGCCCTTCTGCATGGGCAGCCCCCGATCACGGAAGCCTCGTATGATCGGAGGTCATTGACAGAGTTTTTCCATCAATGATACAGCCCACGATCACTCCACTCCTCTCGCATCCCCATACCGGGATGCCGTTGTCATGCAGAAAGGGCCCTTGCCTGGTGATGGAAGAAGAGCAAACTTTCTACAGAAGGAATTCTAGAGGCCCTTCCTTGTATCTCCCCCAGATGTTCCTTTGAGGGTGGCGGGACAGAAAGAAGGGCCTCTCCCAGCTATTTAAGAACTTGGGCAGGTTCAAAGAGGAGAATATAGTCCTTCAGATATCCTGGGCACAAGTCATATTCAGGCTGTACAGAATACAGAGTTTGGTGAGTGGGAATTAGCTCAGATAAGCAGCACTAATGATGTTTGCCATTGTAGTAGGCTTTCTGTTTTCTTTTCATAAATTAATTTTTAAGATAATCAGTATCATTATTATTAATAGAAATGCACAAAGCAGTATAAGTGATAAAAACCAACAACAACAAAATGGATTATAAAACAAAATTGGGTAAAACATTAACTTTTATATAGAGATGTCTTGTGCTGTACCCCATGCCAGAGAGTGCTGGACCTTCAGGAGTAGGTCTTAATGGACTCAGGGTTGTTTGCAGGGCAAAGAGGCTAGACAGCCTCAATTGCATAAACAAAATTCCTCTCTGAACCCTGTGAAAACTGATCAACACTGAATAATAATACCATCTGTATTAAACTCCATCTACAACAAAATTAATAGAAGTCCTGTTAAATGAACATAAAAACTGGTGAGAATCCTGTCTGAAAAGCATCCAGAGGAAAAGTTTTGCACCAAAAAGGCAGATTTTCAGGTACTGAAACAAATCTGGAGGCACTCTCCCCCCTACCCCATGGGAGAAGGCCCTTTGTGTGGTATTTCAGATCAAAAGAACTGTTTGGCCTGGTCAATCCAAGGTAATTTGGAGTCAGATATTTTTTAGGGGAAACAAACAAACAAATAGAAAGGAAAAGCTGAACAGGGAAGTCAAGGAGGGTTCAAAGCAAAGAAATTTAAAATGAGTCTCAAATGCCTTATCATGTTGGTTAGTTGCTACAGTGTAAAACAAAACAAAACTTGGAGGGCAGACGTATTAGACAGTATAGTCAGTTTGTCTCAGCTGTAGGATTGTTTTGGCCATGGGGTGTGATAGATGTATGTAGTTGGTTTTAAATGTTGTTTTAACCTCTGCTTGCACTTCCAGTGGCACTATGAAGAGTCAACTTGTGTTTAGTTCATTAAAAACAGATTTCTTTTCTTCTTTATTTTTCTGGTGATATGTTTGCTCAATAAGCATAATAGGTTTATCCACTAGCATAGAAAATAAAGAATGACTAATCTTCTAACTCTACATTTTAAAAGTGCTATTAAAATAAATGTAAAGCATTCAACTTCAGGAAAAAATTTTTTTGTTACTTTGTACATACCAGCAGTTCGAGTTGATGAAAGGCAGCATGGAATGGGGTTGAATTTACTATTGTAAAATGTCCATTTCCTGCCCCACAACTGAAAGTTGCAGAAGAAATATAATTTAAGCCCTGTCACTGCCAATGTGACCTGAAGACATTTCTCAGTACAAAAGTATAGCACTATTCCACTTTATCTGTCTCAGCAATATCCTATGGAATCCTGGGGACTTGTAATGGTAATCCACTAGAGGTCTGTGGGTGAGAATCTTAAGCATCCCTCCATCAACTGCAAATCCCAGGATCCCATAAGATGTCATGGCAGAAAAAGTGGAATGATAGTGTGTTGTTCAACAGTTGTATAGTGTGAAAGGGCCCCAGGGAGGGTTATACCTGGTGTTACCCATTCACCAGGGGAATGGAAACAACTGGTGGAATAGGTTCAGTGTGCCTTGAGGCCCCTCCCTAAACTGCAAACCCCAGGATTCCACAGGATGTTGAAAGTGGAATAATAGCACTATAACAGTCTAGTGCGGAAATGGCCAGGGAAAGGCCTGTTGTGCAAGTGGAAGTCTGCCCATTTATCATTAGATGTAAGGCATGTAGTCCAACTTAGCGATGCTGCATTATTGGTAAAATGGCTCAATTTTGAATGTACTTTTTGAGGCAAATGCTGGTTCAGTTGAAAGACTTAAATGAATTGCTTTATTTTTATATAATTTGTGAGATTTTAAAAAGTTTTGCACTATTTGAACAATTTTATTATAATTAATATACAAGTGTGCAAATATTTAAAAAGGGTCATTTTCTTCAAATGTCTGGATATTTTGCATGACCCACTATCAGCATGATAGTAACTCTATGTACAAAGTGTTCATATCAAATTATATTTCTTGAAGTAGCATTTGGCACACTTGTTTCACTAGGTCTTTGTGTGTATAGTTCCCAGTAGACATCTGTAACATTACCGTCTCATTGGGCCTTATTACGCTTGTAAAAGAATGAGTAAAATAATTTTAACTGTGTTCTAGCAAACTTCTTATTCTTCCAGGGCAAAGACAGCAATATGTTACATTTGTGGTCTGTTCATACTTGAAATAGTAACTTATCAGCAACTACTGGTGTTCTGTGTATGTCATTAACTTATGAATTGAAGGACATAGATGCTGTATCCTCAGACTGCCTGTACTGAGACATTTATTAAATAATTAATCCAACTTATTGTGGGTTGCAGCTGTAAAATTTCAGTTCAAGTAGCTCCCAGACAAGGCATAGCTAGGTACTTTGGAGACAGATTTGAATATTCCGCTTTGTATGTATAGATGTAAATTTAGATTGACTTTTCACTGGAAAAATACACTCTCCCTCTTGCTTTCAGGGCTTACTCTGAGTTATAGATAGCCAACAGAGTTTTTTGTTTCTAATAACTTATATATGGATTGGGCTCTATACTTACATGCAATTTTGTTAACAAAAGCTTCTGCTAATAGTACTCTCTGCACATGAGAGTGTTATCTGTCAATCATACATAACCACAGCTAGCAAAAATGTTCTGTGCAGATAACTCAGGGAAGTTATCCAGCTATCCAAGATATAAAGCATGTTGGGTAGAAGAACTGTACAAAGAGAGGCCACAACTAGGACACATACACTGTTTGAATTTCTCTTTTCACAGTTTTTATGCCAGAACCCTAAAAGCCAATAAGTAGACTTTCCTGGAAAGGAATGGATGTTGTAGTTTGCTGTTGGTAAAGTCTTAGAGTTTCTGTCTCTTGCTGTATTATGGTAATATTACACATAAGATGTTGTAAAGATATTATATGTATTTCCCCATTCAAAAGATATAGTTTATTATTTTCTGAAAATAAGCGTATGAGTAAAGAAATAAACTAAAAACCATAGAGAATCTTTTCATGTGAAGCACAGTTTATGACTCATTTACTGACTTGGAATGCAAAAGTGTAACACTGTAAAGATCTGAAAGGGCAATTAGAACATACGGGCCATAATCCAGTAGGGAGGAACCAAGCATGGAAATGGGCCCTTCCCATTGCCAAATGTGTGCTTGAAGAGCTTCACCATTATGCTGCTGGCAATGGAACCTTATGAATACGCTTTCTTTGGAAACTGGCAGTAATACATAAAGCCTGAAATTACGCTGCAGCTTTTGTATGTTGAACGTTCTTGGGGAAAAAATAGATTTCATTTGGAAATAAGGGCACTCTGGAAATACATTGGGAAAGGTGGTTTTCTGAATACTTTGTACAATATATTTAGTGGTTTGTTTTAATTTTTTTTTTAACCAATAGGGCAACCCAATGGATCCAATGGTAATGAAAAGACCTCAGTTGTTTGCAGTGGGCAACAGCCCACACACCCAGACACAACCAAGCAGTCCATATCCAGGGCAATCATATGGACCTCCAGGACCACAGCGCTTTCCAATGGGAATGCAGGGCCGAACTTCTGGTTCCATGGGAGGGATGCAGTACCCACAGCAACAGGTTTGTAAAACAGTTTTGTGTACCATTCCCTTCTTTTCTTTCTCTTCTTGGCCAGTGTTTTCTTAATCTAGAAATACCTAGGTCAAAGAAGTGTATCAGAGTGAAGAGTTCTTCTGAGGATGGGGCAAGATGCTGTTTTTATTAGTTTTCTTTGATTTTATTTCTTTTGTCAGGCTTAACATGTACTTTAGGGAAGTTAGATGCTGCTTATCAAAAAGATTCTCTTACTTTTCAACCTCCATTGTTCATCTGCCATAAAGTTTCTGCTATAAAAAATTTCCTTCTGAGCAGTAGTGCCACAGGTTGAACAGTACAGGTTTACTGAAATGAGAATGGGGATTGCCAGGTCTTCTGTATCTCATTTCCAGAGGGTGCAGGGCCAGAATCTGAAACAAGGGAGAGGGCCATTGTGGTGTAACAAGCGCATGAATGGCAGGGGTTCAGAGGGGAGGTGGAACTGCTAATAGGCCCAGCTGATCGTGGAGTTGGACACAGTGAAAATCTGGGTAAATGAACCCAGAAAACAAGTAGAACCCAGCCAGCCAGGTAATAAGGCAACAAAGAAAAAGTTAAAAAGAAATTAACTGCAGTTGCGGCATTTGTCACCTTTCCTATCAGAGCTTTCATTCTTCGTGGCCTTACCTACAGCAGCACATGTGACACATGGGGAGATTTACCAGGTGTCAGCTCATAGAGAGTTTTTTCTAGTCCTCGCACCACTGCTGCTAATCCTGTGCAATGAAAAAGCTTATGGGTTGTAGTGCTAGCTTTCTGCTTCCTGCTTTTCTGGAAGTATGGTGGGTCCAAGGATAGGCATTCAGTGGCTCACTGTCTAGTTCCCTACAATGACCCCTGGCTTTTTGATGTGTTAGTATTATGAAAGCACAGCACACATACAAACACCTTTGTGTTGAGCCATTGATCCCTGGTGCCAGTTGAGAATGGGTGGAAGTGGATGATGAAAAAAACCTAACCCTCACACATATATAAATCACATCTTTTCTTCCTCTGGTAGCTACCAAGTGCCCTAAGATTTGTCCCCCTGCCTGAAGACCTAATGAGATGTAACACTGAGATTCTAGCTAGTGCCCTATTAACTGGTAGTTCTGTTGAAAACAGTATTGCTCAGTGTGAAAAGCTGCTGTTGTTAAAAACTTGTTCATTATTGTCAAAATGGTTTGTGTCCTTTATATGTACATGTGTATGTTCACATATTTTCTTTATCAGCAGTGTGAAGCATATTTCCCCTATCAGAGGACATGTAGATTATATGGATCTCTTCTAGTCTATTAGGCTTTTCTGTTGATGGCAACTTTTTTCTTTCGTATCTCAGAGGGTTAATTACTAACATTCTCAGCATATATTAGTGAGGATGCAGCCATTGTTTTTTGAATGAGTATAATAGATGAAGGCTACCCAGAGACTATGCTGACAAATCTCTGATCAGACTTGTTATTGAAGTCTATGCTCTGTTGCAAGCACAAAGCTTTATTGATAATGAAGAGAAAACAGCATTTTGTCTCTACATGTGGCTAACTAGAATTAATTTTCTTTTATTATTTGATGTTAAATATGACAAAGATGGAAAATAATGATCTGCCAGGCAAGTATATTTGTTACATTGGCAAAGAATAGTCAACAAGTGGCTAATTAGCTTGTAACTGTATGTTCAGTTTTGCTGAGGTATGATGTTTCATCTTCTGAAAACATGGACCACATGTGTTGCATAAATATAAGTGTATATTACCATAAAGATAAAGTTGCTTGTGATTATGGAACAAATTGAACCAATCAGTGTGGGGTTTATGTTGCCAGGATTGCAGTAATGGAACTTACTGCTTTGGAAATGGGTAGTTTAGTGGAATGATGGCATGCAACTTATTTTGGTAGCTGAGTGGCATTATTTTTAAGGAGTGTTACCTGACAGTTATTTGGAAGCAAAGAAGAGGGGAGTCTTTAATCATTATTCTGATTAGAGTTCCTACATGTTTAACCAAGCATGCTCTTTATTTTTTTTAAAAAATAATTTTATTATTTGCCTTTTAAAGATCGCTGTTCCATTTTCACTTGGAAATTGTAGGCTAATTGTAAAATAGCCATCAGAAAGCAGCAGTCTGGCACAATGATTGGCTGCAGGCTGTATTTGTCTTTTTGCAGCATTAATATAATTGGCTGGGAAATATTATGGCTATGACTACTAATACTCTGTGGGGAAGTAGTAAGAGGATAATTGCAACATTGAATTTTTATTGAAGGGACATCAACACCTAGGAATGATTACACTTTGGATGGTCTCCAGAATTTCATGTGTTGTGTTTGTGAACCTCTAATGATCTGAATCCAGTTATTTTCTTATTGCTAGTATATTGTTGCCTTTGTACAAAGGATAAAAATGTGTGAATACAGGTTTGCCAATTAAATTGCCAGTGTGTTAAGTTGTTTTTGGCTAAGACTGAATAATAAGTTGGTTAAGATTGCCATGGATTGATTCTTGGATGTATTTTGCCCTGTGATGAGACTGTTAAATAAAATAAGACCTATTTACTGGGTAGAACATGTGTCTGGATAGGATATTATGTCAGAAAGTGTCCCCCACAACAAAATGTCATGTAAGTGTGTGGTAGCATCCAAAATTCTTCCTTCACAGGATGGCAAAGAAGGTAGACTTTTGATCATTTGTACATACAAGCAACAAAAGATATAAAGTAAAACAATTTTTAATTCAAGATTGCCCTATAGAATTATATAGAATGTCAAAGAAAGATTAAAGCTGAATGAATTTCTTCCACCCCTTTTATCTTCCATATCTTAGTGTAACATTGGGATGGTTGATGTAATGTACCATGTTTTTACAAACAGAATGACATGTACGTATCAGTTTACATGCATGTGTATTTGGAAAACAATGCTATAGTCATTTTGCAAGAATATTAAGACACTGCATGTAGAATTTACAACAACAGACAGTCTAGCCTGGTGGCCCCAGCTGCTAAAGACAGAAATACTGCCTTTCAGTTTTGAATATTTACAATATGACTAGTGAATCAAGAATGTTGTTTTTCTTTTCAGACAGGGCCAAGGACAAAGATTTAATTAACCTAGATTTTGCAAATTATTGAACATTGAATTAAATTGGTTCAAATTTGCCAAAGTCTGTAAATTTTCTTTGACAAAACTTAGAAGATTCCTGAAGTTGATCATCTGCATCCTTTGTAGGGTGACAATTCACCAAGGAGAACAATGAGATTGTATCTTGGGATAACAATTTAGAAGAGGATAAGTTGCAGCTGTACCTTGAAAATATGTATCTCTTTTGTCACTTGAGCCCTAAACAAGATTTGGCTATATATTGAAAGGCAGGTGTGTTACATACCGAAGGCCCTTTTCGCACCATACCTTGTCGCGGCAGTGGGGAGCGGCGCTTGCGCGAGCAACCACTTGCGCAAGCTGCTCACGACAGCCCTTTTTGCCTCCCGCATCGCCTTCCTTGTAGCACGACCATGGCACTTGCGCCCCACCCCCTTCCTTCCACAGCGCAGTCTGGGAGCTGTAGACTGCACGGGGGGAAGGAAGCGCGACCGGGCTTGCTTGCCGACACACCGCACACAGGTAAGTGCGCGAGGGCGCTGCGAACATTGCGCGAGCGCGCAGTATTTTCGGCTTAAAGCCGAAAATCAAAAAATGGGTGTGCACCCCGCTTTAGCCTCGTGAGCGTCGTGTGAGTGGGAGTGCGTCATATGGAGCGACGCTCCCATTTGCACGATGCTCAAGGGGTGCTCGCGCAAAAAAAAAAGCATGCAAAAAGGGCCTAAGACTGGTGGATGTATAGTTTAAAGTGCAGACTTCTAGACAGTTTTGACACTTCTTCGAGGCACATTTCTCTTGACTGGATCTTGACACAGGAAGTAATCCCAGTTAAAAAGAAATACAAGAAAAGATGAGGCAGAGTAAGGTACAAAAACTGTTGTTGGGGTGGGTGGAATATAGAAAGAGCTTTACACTCGGTTGTGCTTTTCTGTGTTAAATTCCTCCCTCTGCTCTTGTTGACTTCTTGTTGTTGTTGTGTGTCCTCAAGTCATTTCCGACTTATGATAACCCTAAGATGAACCTATCATGGGTTTTCTTGGCAGGATTTGTTCAGAATGGGGTTTGCCTTTGCCTTTGGCCTTTTCTGCACCTTACTGTTTTCCATCATCGTCCCACTGGCAGTGGCCCTACAGGGAGGGGAGCATGACCCAAACGCTGCCCTCTACACCTGACCAGCTGCCTGCAGAAGAGTAGTGTGAGCGACATGTGCTTTCCCACTGCAGTGCAGCTGGCCATGTCCCGTGCTGCACTGGGGAAGGAAGAACCTACATCACACTTCCTTCCTTTCCACATGACTGCTAGTGATGGGAGCACTGTGCGATCGAGGGCCATTACCAGATTTTTTCCAGTAATGGAGTATCCTGCAATTGTGACAACTGGGTGTGCGTGGGCGGTGGAACCACTACAATGTCATGCGAAAGCGTGACTCGCAGACTGGCAGTATCATGTCCCCATACTGGGACAGCAACGTCACGCAGAAATGGCCTTAGTCTCTACTTTCACTTTCCTCTGAGGCTGAGAGAATGTGACTTGCCCAAGGTCATCCAGTGGGTTTCCATGGAATTCAAACCATGGTCTCCACAGTTGAATCCAGTGCTCAAACAGCTACATTACACTGGCTATCTCCGCTTGACTACTGTGTTTTGAAACAGACTATGTTCATACCTGGGTAGAGCCTATAACAACTAGTCATTTGAGGACCCATAATCTGACGTGGTCATTCTAATCCTATTAACTTCATTCGCCCAGAAAGATAAAGGCATAATCTTAAATAAAAGTTACCAGGACTGTTATCTAGAATGAATGAGCAGTCTGAATGCATATTGATACAGTCAGATGGAATGCATATTCATTAGTTCCAAAAACCAGGCTGCATATTATTTATAGGCTTCACTAGTCTGCATGATTATGCAGTTTCTCTTGAAACTGATAAAAATTTGTGTGTGCAAAATTGCAGCCATGGAAATAGGGTTAAAGATTTAAAAATCATCCCCCTCTCCACACACCCACATGAATATATTTTTCTATTAATGCTTGATGCCTTGTTCTGTAAAAGGAAATCCAGTAAACCCTCTGTGTGTGTGTGTGTGTACGTGTCTGTCTGTCTGTCTGTCTGCTCACACATATTCATATGCAGACACATCATCTTGGGTGTGGTCTGAAGGT